>JBBPCW010000010.1:13654062-13673850 GCA_037974425.1 Phenacogrammus interruptus | reverse complement strand
AAATTAATCGGACAAACGTAGATTGGGTGTTTGGCACAAAAATGTGCAGATTGCAAACCTGGTCGATTCAAGCATGTAGGTAGGTGTGTGACATGCAGCTTGCACTACGATATCTGGGAACTATAAGCTGTTAATTGTTAACTCCGTTAGCCTTGTACCCCCAGTGATGAACTTCCTCTCGCATACCTATTCAGTTGAAAGTGATGGCTGTTAAATATAAAAATAATGATCCACTTTCATTACCATAATAAACCATATTAACACACAACGTACTATACAGACACTGTGCACTGCATTAGGTGGTGGCAGTCTGAAGCATCCTCCTTAAGCAAGAAAAGCACTAGGAAGGTTTTGGTTGCCAAATATTTCTTGAATAGACATATATATCTTCATTCAAACATGGGCTTTAAAGTCACAATGGTCTGTATCTGCAAACGGTCACTGACGTATCTTTGAGCAAGTGTCCCGTCCCATTCTGTCCCCCCACTGCATTGGTGGTTGCCCACTGTTTCACTCGGTGAAGAGGTTAAATGCAAAGAAAAATGTGCGACTGTTCACACTGTATACCGTAACTATAGTATAACTACAGTATAAGACCTCGTACACACAGACGTCTGAATCGAGCGTTTTTTGGGCGTTCGGGGCGTCAGGTGTGCACGGACATGCAACATCTTCTTGGCGCCAACCCCTTATGACGAAACCCAGACAAAGAAAGAAAACAACGCTACTGCGAGTGTCACATAAGGTCATTCATCATTCATTTTCCGTAACCGCTCAATCCTTACAAGGGTTGTGGGTACCCAGCACCTATGCATGGGTCTACGGGCACGAGGCAGGGACTCACCCTAGGTGGGGTACCAGCCCACTTCTTACTGCACAATGTCAGGTTAAATTAATGTTTTTGGTGAATTTATTTAAGACATGAAGATTTAAATATATTAATGTCTATAAGTTTATTATTACTAAGAATATTTACTTTACATTTTCACTTTCCCTATATGTACAGGAATGGCAGTGACTCACAGTGTGCTACCCACTACTTATATATACACACAAACCACTTGTGTTTTTCTGTAATAAAAACGTTGTTCAAGGATTCGTCTGGCTGGCTGCCTCTTGATGGGTCTTATCTGCTTGCTTGCAGACAGTCTATTTTCACATTGGTGGCCTCAACATGCCCCCCAGACCATGGCTAAGTAGAACTGGAACCACAAATCCCATTTGACCAGCCTTATTCCATGTGTAACACAATGCTAAGCTCAGTATCTTACAAACAAACACATGACCAAGGAAGGGATTGTTTTGAGGAAATGGAAAGGCTATACTTAGGACCAGCGTGAATTCCAGCAACTATTCTGCCCAACATTCTCCTAAGATTTAAATCCTCTGCTCAGTTGGTCTTGAGAGAATTACAATTCTGTTTAAGATTACATCTCAATCAAAAAGCAGTCCAAAGTTTGTATATCAAAAATGTAGGTTAAACAATAATCTTCCAAAATACATTGTGTTTTAAAGATTTAATTAAATCAATTACAAAGATCAACATTTGCAAATTAAAGACAGCATATTTTCAACAGCAGCTTTTATATAATAAAATAACTGGTCGCAGAGATCACTCATTTGACTCATTAAACTGCAGTTTAAGCTTAACTCATTCATTAAAAGAAAATGTCATTAAGTGCAAAAAGGTGAGCATGTTCACGTTTTCTGAGCTCAGACTTGAAAGATGAGGTGAGACAATATTGCCACAACTGCTGAACACTCTCTCAGTAGCTTTAGCATCTTTAGCATACCCAAAATATTTCCACACAGCAGACTTCCTAGGTGGATACAGAGTAGCACCACAGAGTAGGTGGTTGTCTCTTGTTCTCCTTTAGTCCCGCAAAGTTTCACACCGCGGTTAACAGTCAAACCAGTTAATCCCTGCAAAGATATGCGTGCCTAAGTACCCATTATAGCTCTTCAATTATTAGTCTTTGATAGCAAGAGGCTGTGCTATGGACAGAACTCCACAGTGAACCGTGAAAAAAAGTTCAAAGCATGAGGTAAATCTTTCCTTTAGGGCATGACCATCATTTGTTTCTACATAGTTCAGTGGTTGAGATGTAAAAGTCATTCAGAGTGTTTTTATGTGAACGCCTAAGATTTATGCAATGTTTAACCTAAAAGTAGATACGGTAGTCTGAATGACTAATACAAAATTAAAACATGACCACATCATATTTGACTATTTAAAGTTAAATCTAATCAACATTTCCAGACAACCAGGATTACTTACTTTTCTAACTGTTCAAGAGCACAAGTTTTTACAGTGAAATGGTGGATTGTAAAGAATGCTACCATATCTCAGCAACAGTTACCACACATTCATTTTATTGCTATCCCAAACAACCAGTGAGCCTATGGGTCTGAATATTTAAGCGCAATGGTTTTAAAGCGAAACAGTAGCAAATCCACATAACATTTTCTTCGGTTGCCTCACATATCCTTTGAAAGGTTTTAGGCCAAAACCTTCACAGAGCAATGTCTCTGGTGACAGACAATGTATTCATGATTTCATTTTATAACCATCTTTGAGGGAACTTTGAGACATTAAACTTACTAGGTGTCTGGTTGATATTGTCAGAGTTAACAATTCAGTTTGTCATTTTTACATCAAACCACTCCAGATGACCCTGTTTTCACCTCTATTGGGAAATGACAAAAATTCTGAATTCCCCTTAAAGGCGTTTCGTCAACGGCACATGAAACTTTAACTTAGGAAAGTTAAACAAAATTAGCAGCACCGCAGAAAGAAAATGCTTATGATATTATGCAAAAACCATACAGGGTATAAATGAGATATGCTCATGTGTCATAGCCCCCATGAACAGTGACTGAAAAACAGCATCTGTAGAGGGGAGGGAAGTTGTTTTCCAAATAAACTCAAATCTAGATTGTCTGCTTGGACATAACTATATTTGAACATTATGTGGATAAACTGTTAAATAAGTCCACAATGAAGTTGGGACCATCTCACAGCTCCAGGTCCTGATAGCCTAACGTCACTGTATTTACTCACCAAGGTCCAAGACGGTTTAAAGACTGAAGACTCATCCTGCTCACTGTAGTCTTCCTCAGGACCACTACAGGGGGGATCAAACTCTGCCCACGAACGCAATCGCTTCATTCTAAGCTCCTCAATCTCAAAGTACAGTAGTTCATGTAACCTTGTCCTCCTCACTCACCAAACACTTCTGTTTATCCATCATCTTTAACACTACCTCATGTACTGTCCATAAAGGCCTTTGACTGAGTACGGAGTGATCTTGCTGAATACACTTTACACAACCCAGTATTACCCTCACTCTCTTCCAAGCCAGTCACAAACAGACTAACCAACCTATCAGGCAAACAGACGCTGTAACCAATGAGACTGGGGGTATGGGGTCAACATTTCTGAGGCAGATAAGAGATATTTCATGTACTGTGAAGCAAACTGCTGATAAGGGAATGCTGCAGGAGGAGGAGCCTGTTGGTCTTCTGTAAGTATAGAACATCACATGATGGCAAAATACAGCACAGTGCAATTAATGATTTTACCAAGAAGATCTAGTGGTTCATTCAAACTAGCCAGCTGGGACTCACACTGATTTATGAAGAACCAATTCAACTGCGCTTATAACCCCATGTGTGACAGACCTGTTATTCTCTCTCAACTAACAGGCTACTGTTAATAACCAATGTTCCAGGCTAACCCAATTCATTTATATTACTATAGAAAAGATATGATAAAGTAACAAAAATGCAGCTATTGTGAACAGCAGGCTCTATTTCAGGCTGGTGTGGGCATTCCATCACCGCTATTCATGTGTCTGGCAATTATTTCAGTTTTACATGAAGGAAACAAGGTTTGTGTGCCCAGATATTATCATTATTTATTTGCCAAGTTAAATATTTCAGACCAAAATTTGACATTGGACAGAACTCCAAGTAAGACGAGAGGTTAGAGCAGGCAAACTCAGTTAAGCACTCATGCCAAAAACAAAGTTTACACAGTGCTCAGTTAAACATGTTTGGCTTTCCGCAGTCTGCATTTCCTCTTTACTTCTTTTCTATCATTTAGTAGTTGAAAAAAAAAAAGACATCGTTGCTTTAGGCCTAGATATAAAGGTGAAAATCCTTAACATCAACACAACATCTCAGTGGTGTTTTCAGGTGAAGAGAGTGGTTTAAAGCTGAAAATATTTTAGAATGTGTTCACAGGTCACAGGTATTTCTCTCGGAGAGTCAAACTGACAAACCCGGGACAGTCTGAAAGCTTCACCTAAATAACCACAACATATTCAACACTTTTTGTTAATGTAAATAAGCTTACTTTGACTCTACGGCAGTCTAACCACTTCGGGCCAAACACACAAGCAGAAGGAGAGGCACTACGTTAGTGGTTCTTAAAGAAACCTGAAGAAACGCTTCATCTCGCCTTACCTGAACAGGATCGGTAATCACCTCACGGACCGGAATGGTCTGTACATATTTTAATTCAGCAGTGCAGTGTTTCGAGTGATGAACCTGACATATATGAACACGGCGATTTCTCTCGTTTTAGCCTGGCAGTAGCAGCTAGCCGTTAAGTGTCCAGTTTAACAATCGCGTCCCAAACCTCACACTGCTGCACTACATAGTGAATACATAAAAAGTACAGAACTAGCAGAATGGTACTCGTCACTGCAGCCGGTGGAGAACCCAGGAAAGAAGTTTGGGACGCGATTTACTGAGAGAGCCTCGCCGCACAGCGCTAGCTAGCCGGCTGTTTGAAAACTAGCATCCGGCTATGGAGACAACAGTCCACACTGTAGGGGTCGACTATGTATTTCGACACTTGCTGAACTCAAAATGTACATTTTATTCTCTGTCTTTTCACCTTATTTCCAGACGAAAGCTGATGTCGTCGTCGCTGGTCGAGGTTTCGCTTTCAGATTCAGATTAGCCCCGCCACGGATCCTCTTTCACTTAAAACCTCCGGGGCATGGTGTACCCTTCGCCCGCTAGCCTCAACCATATCACCGCGCCGGGCTTCCACTGAGCTTTACTCGCCGCTCCTGACCCCAGGCCGGCCAGACCGCAGCCCCGTGCCCGTAGTGTCCCGGTGTGATGTGATATGGCCTCGGTGGAAAGGCCCTTCACGTGATCCACAGCTGTGAGACCACTTGCTCCCCCTCCCCTCAGCTGCTCTGAGTTTAGACACCCTTAATTATGTATTCCGCTACATGCTGACACAGCAATCATTAAATCGCTTGATCATCTCGAACTCAAGATGTGAACGTGATCTTACTCCTTTAGATCTCAGATCAGGTGAGATTAATGCGTGGGGCTCAAAGTGGAAATAAACACGCGCTTACCGCCACAGCGGCTCTTCATCAGTGACATGGTTTTCAAAAGAATGGACTCAGTTCAGTATTTTTATCACGTTCAGAGTAAATCTCTCAGAGGTCTTTGAGACCCCTTGCCCAAGTGCCCTTGACTGGTTTGGCAGCTTTCTACTCCCCACTTGCTCCTCCCCCATTTAAGGGCAACTGCTGTTCCAAGTTCTGGTGGAGTTACTGTTGCAGTTGTTGTGAACTTTCAGCTACTCCTCCAACAAAAACTCCTGGCTCTTAACTGTACCAGCCAATCTTTCCAGCAGTGTTTTAAGCTGTACACTGCATCCTTCTATTGTTAGTTATCTCCCTATAGACTATATCTCTCCGGGTCGACCAGAGAAGGATGGGTTCCCCTTTGTGTATTGGTTCCTCCCAAAGTTTCTTCCTCCAGATTTAGGGAGTTTTCCCTCCACCGCCTTTCGTTTGCTTGCTAGGAGCTTGGACCTGGATTAAGGTGCTTTGTAACAATATTCGTTGTAAAAAGTCCTATATAAAATATTGAGATGAATTGAATCAGTAACCCTAAAAATTAGGAAGATGTTGGTTTGTATGGAGTTTGGTATTGTCATGTATTTCTGAGGTAGCTGGTGTTGATGGATGGGGAGGAGAAACATGATTAATATGGTTAATAGTTTCTCTCCCTACTCGTGCACAGTGATATAAGCAAAATTAGTCAAATTAGAAGACATTTTAGGGGTGGACAAAAGTCATGACGTTTTGTTGGAAGGAAATAATTTTGTTTTAAATGTCATAACAAGTCATACTGCATATGAGCAATGTCGATTGCAATTTGAATTAGAATTTTTTGCCTCCAGCTGAAGACAATTAGCAAAACAATCATCCAATCACTGCGCTTGTTTATTTTCTTTATTACCTTATATGTGTTACTTATGTGTCTCTCAAATGCATTTTTCACATGGAACAAATCCAGTGGAATCCCTGGAGTGTCCAGGGGTACTTTGGAGCAGTCCACACAGACCATCAACACCTGCTCAACACCCAGATTGGAGTCCTGCTGCTGAACAGGTTTCCTAAACAAGAAAACACATTCGCACTGCATGCCTTTATTGTCTGTTGTCACATGGCACTACCCATAGATTTTTGTGTATCGTTAAGACCAATGCAGGACGACTTTAGACTATCAACATTGCACGAGGATATAAACAAGCAGCCTGTGGACATGTACATACATCTTGAAAGTCTTCTGCTTTAAATTCTCTCTAAATATTTATATAGCACAAATAATATTTAGCAAAAAAAGTTCTCTTAACTGGTTCAGACCCCTTAATGAAGCTGTTCTTCAAAAATAGCCTGAAGATCTATAGACCTATAGGTGACTCTATCAAAATGAAAAGCAACTATAATACGAACAGAGAAAAATGAAAACGCCAGAGACATGAGCTAATTTTGCACTACAGAATCCCTTTTTATAGAAGGCAACATTCAAAGCATTTTAATACAAATCATGTTCACTTCATCATCGCCTGATTTGAAAAATGTTTTCTCCAGAAACAAGGGTGAAGCTGTAAATGCAGTAAGGCTGCATTACAGTTTGTTCAATAAACTGGATGCTTAAGGTGCCATGTATGAATTTGGGTTTATGAATTTGTGCCAGACCATATTCACACAGCCGTCACTGAAGCTACTTCTACTAAATGGTCAGCATCTGATGCTTCCCTGCCTCTGTGTAAAACGCAGTGTGAAGTGGGCTGGTCATGTTCAGGATTCTCTATCCATTCAGTCTTCAGATCCTCCTCTACTCTTTTTTCTCGGTCTCATCCTCTGGGATGTAGACGCTGACTGTGAAGGCGCCAGCTTCTGTGCCGTACTTGTTCTTCACCACAAGGGCGTATTTGCCAGAGTCAACCGTGGTGACAGCTGCAATGGTCATGCTGGCAAACTTGCCATGCTCAAACTTGAGCGTGTAGTGCTCATCAGACAGCAGAAGCTTGTCGTTCTTCGTCCAGCTTACTTCCGGAGCAGGGTCACCCCATACATTGCCAGTGAGGTTAAGGGACTGAAGTGGAACAAAGGGAGAAGAAACAGTACTGTCAAAGCCAGTTGGATGGTAAATGTTATTAACGACGTGAAACTTTTGAATAAACACACATCAACAAAATGTGTGTTGATCTGTGCTAAACAATTTCCAGATCTCAGACCTTATGGAGGCCCAGTATCTATCATCAACACCAAGTAAACATGCACAAAGGAACAAAGTCAAGCCCAAGTTTCCTGTCAGCAACATTCTACTTTAGCCAAGATATTAATAACCTTAAAAACGGCAATATTTCATAGTGGTTGTATTGCCATGGGGAATAGTTTTAAACAGTTGTCTTGTGCAGAATGTGCTCTGCAATCAGTATATACTTTATCTTTACTTTCAAGAGACTGACAGATTTCTTTTTTTCTTTGAATAAGCTGGAAAAGTATATTATAGATTAGGTGGCGTGGGCTAATGAGGATTTCCTGTCATCTTGGGTAGCTGAAGATGTATTACCTTGCCCTCTTGGATAGTGACCACATCTGGCAGGCCTCCCACCACACGGGCCCGGTCTGCAAGACAAATGAAGCAGTTGGTTCAAACGTAAGCTAACTGTCAAATCAACGTGCATCATGACAAAATCCCATGCTCTTCTTACTACCGGCCATTCTTTTTTTGGAAAGAGGAACTGAGTTTGCTTTAGAAGTCAACTAACAAATATAAGCATTTCAACATTTAGACAGGAAGATACATCCTCTGCTGCATCAGCAATGCGTCCTGTGTAAGTGGAACGGAAATATTGCTGGAAATAGCATCTACATGCTTTTAGAACAAGATGTTTTCAGGAAAGAACACGACAGCAGAGACAATCACTTACTTCTTTCTGCGATGGCTGCCGCCCTGAGGCAGGAAAAGAGACAAGCACAGTGTTAGCAGAGGCTTTAAATAGCATCAGAGATTGTCATGGTGATACAGTGTACTTCCACACCAGAGGGTTTGGAAAGGTCTAAGCTTTTATTAAGAGTTTTGAATGATTTGAGACATAGGACAATTATGTAAATTAGTAACCAAACACAGATAGAAGATTTTGGACCAACAAGTTAAGACAGTCTGTTGGTGCTCTCTCTCCACACTACACTACAAAATCTAATTTAAACAAATTTTACTCACTCTAGATTGATTTGGATTGTAACTAGACATGCTAGGTTGGTTAGACTGTTACTAATGTGAATTATCACTGAAATCTCTCTGTAAATAAATCTCCAATACTTGTCCTAAACCACTCAAATCACATCCACATCTTCATTAAGGAGAATCAGACGAGTAGATGTGGTTTAGAGCATTGTAATTAATCCTGACTTTTCCACAGCATGTATGGAAATACTTCAGTCTAGAGCAGTGCTGGACTGGCCACTGGGTGGATTCTATGTTCTAGGTGAGCCCTGTTCTAGACCACACAAACAGCACTGTAACCTGCAAGTTGGTGTTAAAGTACAGTAACAGTACCAGCGTTCTGCACGGCATCTGAAACGGCACCACTAGCTAACATGGCTAACGCTAGCACTGCAGAGAGTGGCTGTCGGACACAGGATTGTTTGGTCTCTGTCAGACGGCCCAAAACTGAACCAATTCCATATTACAGATGTAGCAAGACCTTTCTTGGGCACAAACACTGCTGCAGTTTGGGCACACCACGCTAATTTAGCCGTGTAGAATGGTGCGTCGCATTAGTTCCATTTTTGGTGTTCGTGCATAAAAAAATTAATAATAAGTAATAATCGTCCTGAACTGTACATTTGAAATAATCGATAAAATCGCCCACCTCTACCATGAGCTATAAAACATGAAGCCAAACACTGCTTTTTTATACAACAAGTCTGGATGGGTCTTATCTTGGATCATGTAAATCTGTCTTTCTGACAGTCAGAAGAACTAACTCTAGATCAGTGCACAAATAAACTGAAGCACAGCAAGCGGGCAGGTTCTGTGCTAGGCTAAAAACAAACGCTATCAGCTATCTTGTCCATCCTACTAACCATTGTTTGCTTCCTGGACAATAAACTGGATTACATGCAAACTACCCGACATACTACAGCGAACTATCTAACGTAAGTTCTAAGTCTGCTGTGTTTTTGTTTTACTGGAGACAGGGTGCACTGGCAACGTTCAGGAGGTTACTCAAATGGATAGCCTGTTTTTTGTGACTCAACACTCATATATGATTGAACTCTGAACTCTATATGAACTCTGTGATCGTCTCTATTTACTGCTTATCGCTGGTGACTGTTAGATGTACAGAGGGTACGGAAAGTATTCAGACACCCACACATTTTTCACTCTTTGTTATATTGCAGCCAATTACTAAAATCATTTAAGTTCCGTTCAAGAGCCTTGGTGAGAAAGAAGAACCCAAAGATCACTGTGGCTGAGCTCCAGAGATGCAGTCGGGAAATGGGAGAAAGTTGTAGAAAGTCAAGCATCACTGCAGCCCTCCACCAGTCGGGGCTTTATGGCAGAGTGGCCAGACAGAGGCCTCTCCTCAGTGCAAGACACATGAAAGCCTGCATGGAGTTTGATAAAAGACACTTGAAGGACTCCAAGATGGTCAGAAATAAGATTGTCTGGTCTGATGAGACCAAGATAGAACTTTTTGGCCTTAATTCTAAGGGGTATGTGTGGAGAAAACCAGGCACTGCTCATTACCTGTCCAATACAGTCCCAACAGTGAAGCATGGTGGTGGCAGCATCATGCTGCGGGGGGTGTTTTGCAGCTGCAGGGACAGTACAACTGGTTGCAATCGAGGGAAAGATGAATGCGGCTTCACAACAAATCTGTGACTGTTCTTGAATGGCCCAGCCAGAGCCCTGACTCAATTGAGCATCTCTGGAGAGACCTAAAAATGGCTGTCCAACAATCCAATCCAACCTGACAGAACTGGAGAGGACCTGCAAGGTGGAATGGCAGAGGATCCCCAAATCCAGGTGTGAAAAACTTGTTGCATCGTTCCCAAAAAGACTCATGGCTGTATTAGATCAAAAGGGTGCTTCAACTAAATACTGAGCAAAGGGTCTGAATATTTAGGACCATGTGATATTTCAGTTTTTCTTCACAGTTAAATCTGCACAAATGTCAACAATTGTGGGTTTTTCTGTCAATATGGGGTGCTGTGTGTACAATAATGAGGAAAAAAATTAACTTAATGATTTTAGCAAATGGCTGCAATATAACTTAAGGGGGTCTGAATACTTTCCGTACCTACTGTATACCATTTTAATTTACCAGAGAATTCACCAAATGCTTACAACAGAAGAATATTTGCTCCCCAACTGGCTCTATAAATATATGTATTATATACTGTAATTTTTTTTCTGTTACTGTTACTGCTATTTGATGTATTGCTACAATACAGTATGTGTACTCCTAGAATACAGTATGTCACGAGTAGACCTACTGTTATTTCTCCTGCTGACTGAACTATATGTTGTCTTGTCCTGTAAATTATTATTCTACTGTTGCATCTTTAGTCTAGTCCTGCCCATGCTTGTGAAGTCTTGTGGTATTCTGTTTTTGTTCTTTGTGTTGCAGTATGGTCCTGGAATGTTGTTTCATTTTTCTGTGTACTGTGTACGTGGTTGAAATGACAATAAACACCTGCTAGACTTGACTCTTACAGTGTTTAGCTGACATTCGTCAGTGTCATGTTGTCATTTTGTTTCAGACATTTTGTTGAGTCTCTTATAGCAAAACTTAACCCTTAACTTTAATGAACTTTAATATAATGTACTTTAATATGATTTTTTCATTCATTCATTTTCTGTAACCGCTTAATCTTTACTAGGTTCCCGAGTCCCCGGAGTCTAGCCCAGGGCCAAAGGGCATGAGGTGGGTACTCACCCTGGGCCCACCGCAGATAATAGGAGTTTTTTTTCCGATTCTGAATAATTTCTATGCATTTAGCATGAAATGTTCTGAGACTGTAAAATTGATCGTGTTTTTAAATGCCATAAAAACAAAACGTTTTGTGGTTTTGATATAACAGAGACAATACATATGAAGATATCATATATAAAAATGATCTATTATCTCTTTAGTATACTCACTTCAGCCTCTGGAACTCTGCATAGGCCTCCTCCCATACTTTGAAAAAGAACACAAACAAAGTCAGACCACTTCAGAAAACCACACCATATTAATTTAATATTTTTCAAAAATCTCTGGCAAGTATATTACTAAGAGTAAACAGCAATTGGGAACCTAAATTTCAAGAACAAAGATTATGAATATAATGCTCTTTTATTGTATACAGTTTTAGTGTAAATCTTTATTCTATTTTTTTGCTGCTCTTACTTTTTTACTGTTCACATTCTGCAGTAACAATGGAAAGTTCTCACTTGTGGGACTAAACAAGGTTTATCTTATCTTACTTAAATAGCCCAGACCCTACCTTGTCCAGTAAGGTCAAGGACCCTCTTGACCCCGGCAGCACCGTCAAAGATGTCAATGGCATATTTGCCCTTGTCCTTGTCTGTTGGCTCCTTGATTTTCAGCCACAGCTGCTCTCCAGTTACTCCACATTGCACTCTGTCTGAGTGTGAGATCTTTGCATCTCTAGAGTGGACACAAACAAGCAATATGACTACAAGGTCTGCTTCAGGTGCTACTTATTACATGTATATTTTCTACTGCTATGCTACTGTGCACAGTCCACTGAAAAGAAATCAGTTTTAATTAAATTTAACAGTACTGTAGCATAACAGAAAAAAATCTGCACTTGCAAAGTAACAGCATTTTAGTCATGAAAGTGAACTGCATCCTCCAAGTTGTTTTGTGCCTCTGACTTCTTGCAGCTTTTGTTACTTGCAGTGAAAGGATTTACACCAGAGCATAAATTTAGGTTTGGAACTGCAGACATCACTCTGGCCTGTTGTTCACTGACATTGCTGTGCACTCAGTGAGCACTCGTAACTGCATAGCTGTTCTTTCAGAGCACTCATTTCTAATAGTAGGTAAGAAAGCTGATCAGAGGGAATTTTCATCGTTGGAGTTGACAGTAAATCTAACATTCCTATTTGTAATTAAACTGATTGGATCTAGTTTGTTGAATGTGTTGTGTGTAACAGTATTTAGACCTGGGCCTGGTGACAGTTAATCAGGTAATCACAGCAGTTGTTTATTCACTGATTTTGTCCTTGCAAACTATAGCCAAACACTGTGATTCCCATACATGAAAATAATCAACTCTTTAACATGCTGGATGATACACAGTAATAACCACATTTACTGAATGCATAGATGGGACAGATGTTAACCACATTCAGGATGGGGTGGTGGGAGAAGGCCACTATATGTTGTTGCAAAATGCAGATCTTGTGCATGTGTGAAAAGCCACCTAAGGACATCCGAAGACCACAGCATCAGTTTTCAGACATCGCACCAAACAGCTTAAGGCTATGGGGAAAAAATCTCATCACCTTGTGCATGCTCTCAAAATGACCCTAGACAGTAAAGATAAAGTAACATTCACGATTCTGTCCCTAATTATTAGATTAATTTTACTTTGTGGCTAGATTAACAACAACAATACACCACTTTGGTAAAAATGATCTGTTACCCATTTGTCATGTTATTATGCTAAGCAACACTGAGGTACCCTTAAGTAAGTTTCTGTCCCCACACTGGGCACTGCTCCCTGGGCACTGTTTCTGGCTGCTAAATGACTCACTTGGTGAATGGGTTAAATGCAGAGAAAGAAGTACTTTAGCCCCAAAATGATCCCAAGCCACCCTAAATATATAGTCATTATTCTACTATTTTTAAATTATATATCCAAACATTTCATACAAGATATCACTGAGCGCAGATACGCTCTTTACACATAGAAACAAGACTATGAATTGAAATTAAAAATAATAAATCTACCTATCATTATTGAATTAAAATGATGCACTGGCTGTTGAAGCTCCTGTAGGTAGCAGGCGGGCATTAGGACCCAGGCGGAGCTACACGGTGCTGCTTGGTAGCGAGTAGCAAACGGAGCCCTTTAGTAATATTTCTCTGGTAGCGACGTTTGTACTCAGTTCAACAGAACAATACTATGAGTGTCCGTAACTGTTCACTGCTTACCTTTACTTGTTACCTTAAGTGAAAGGAAAGGTTTGGTGAAAAGGTTTAGCCTTTTTCCACTGATATTTTTTTACATGTTTACCAGAAAAAGAAGATTTGATGCCTAGCACTGGCCTATTTCACTGGTAAAATCATTTTCACAATCTCAGCAGTGCAGTTAATTTTTTAACTACTGATGAGTGTCTTTACAAAAACACGTACTGTTAGCTCTAAGTGAAGCACTGTCTGTTAACAGATGTTGCCAGGGATAGGTTTAAAAATAAAAACCGCTCATCAGATCTGAAACTGACAGCAGAGCTTTAGTGATCAAAACCACCAGAGAGAGACAGTGACAGCAGTGGGATAAATGAGAATGAAAGAACTCACTTTTGAAGCCAGTTAACACGAAGATCCTCAGTGTAGTACACAACGTCTGTGTAGAGGATAATGCCATGTTCTGTGCTCTCAATTTTCAGTTCAGTGGAAGAGTTGGCTGTGATAGTGAAAAAAGGATTGTCAGTATCAGCATAATAATTATATTACGTTAAAGGTCCTTTTACAATAAGTGTGATTGGAATATATCATAGGGGCTCACCTATAACTCTGAACATTTCATTCAGCACAGCCTGATAACCTGTTAGGAGGAATTCAGTGTATTAGTATAACATCTTGGGGACAGCCTTTCTTAGACATTGGGCAACAGATGACAATAGTGGGGAAAGAGGCTCATACCTGCTTCGGTCAGATTCAGCATGGTCTTATCCTTTCCCCTCTCATCCTTCAGTTTGACCTCATACACACCTGCATCCTTCTTTGAAAGCTATGTGGAGAAATGTGAGGGCAGTCAGGGAAAGGCATTGGTTTAAGCAGCAGACATTAAAATTGCTTTAAATAAATCAAACAGTAACAAAAAAAATCCGAAAAGGCAAGCTTTTCTCCTGCGGTGGATGCTGCAGGCAAACAGGGACACCAGAGAAACAAGAGACAACAAAAAACATGAAACAAAGTGACTCGGCGATAACTTATAAAGGAGAAGCTCCAGACTTTTGGCTTTCTTTGGATTTCTTCGGCAGCAGGTTTAGCAGGTTTCTTTTTTCCTTCTTTTTCACTCTTATTAACAAGCTGTAAATTAGACAAATATTGCAATTATTGCCAGCGCCCTCAGCAGAAATGGCATGGGAAATGCACCTGCCCTACTCCACATGCAGTAACTACTTATCACTAGGATTCTTTAATGCAGGGGGTTCTAACCTCAGTCCTGCCAACTTTAGCAGGGGTCATAAGAAGAAAAATCAACAAACTGTGGGCAAAGGCACTCCCCTGCTTTAATGAAAACCACATTTCATTCCACCTTAGTTGGCATAGTGGTATAACGACTGTATACCCAGCCGTACTGTAATGTAGGATATAGAAGGATGAACGTTCCCACACAGAAGCATCGTATTTGAGATTTTTTTAAAAATGGCAAAAGAAAACAGCTTGTCTTTAACCTGGTCTTCAACTAAATAACTTGTAAATGAACATAAAAGATTGTTTAGATTTAGATGTTTATATTTATATTTATAATTTTATATTTATATTTAGATATTATTATTAACCTTAATCTAAAATTAAAGAATTAAAGTATCTGTAGATAATGTACTGGGCACCATCCAAAAAAGTGTGGCTGCCCTAAGACAAAACTTTAACTTTAATGAGTCCAAGTGGTAGAAACGGAGAGGTGGCCTTTAGCTTAGTGAAGTGTGGTGCACCTAGGCAAGCTATTTTTGGAAGTCATTCTCATCCCAAAACCTCCCCACAGCTGCCTCACCTTGCCAATGTTGAAGGATAGCACTCCTTGGGCGATGCCAATCTTTTGAGCATCCTCGTCGTCCTCCTCAATCTCAATCGCGTCCTTAAACCAGGCTATCTCTGTGTCAGCTTTGATATTTCCAACCTGCAGAGGACAGAGTGAGAAGAGGGGCCACAGGAAGGGAAAGAGATAAAATATCAATCTGTTTGAGCTGGGAAAGTGAGAAATCTATTACACTACGCCCAAAAGCCCAGCCTGACCTTGCATTTCAGATACACATCACATTCCCGTGTGACCTCGAAACTGAGATACTCCACAAAGTGAGGACCTGCATGGAAGAACAGAAAGCTTGTTAAAGGAGTGGATATCGATTTAAAATGGAATCCATTTAGCATTTGGACCGGTTTCTGATACCTTGCTTCCTGACCCACTCAGCTCTCTCGAACTCAGACTTTTTCTGAAGCTCAGCAAATTCTGTAACAAAAAAAAAAAAAAAAATCTGTTAGGGATCACAAACTGCTGCTTCTTGTTTTGAGGACCACATGGAGAACATTTCTTCCTGAGTTGCCCTCTAGTCTAATAATAATTTTACAGCTTGAAGTAGATGCTAAATAAAAACTTCTTAACAACACGATTAGTCACAAAACCCAATAAAATCCTTGTTCAATCTGTGTTATGTGCATAAGCTAGAAAATTATGATCATACCAAGCGTGACACTTGGCTCATGGAAAAACTACACCACTCTGTTTCTTCTGATCTTTTTCTGCCCTCTAGAGGACATGCAAGCTTACAGCAAGTAGAGTCCATGGTGATAGACCTGGGTGTTTAGTTTCAACATAAATCTGATGGAGGGTACTTTAATATTACCTTGTCCAATAAGTACCAAGCTGGTTCGACCAGTTCCTTTGCCGTCAACGAGGTTAAAGGTGAAGGTTCCTTCATCAGTGACTTCCAGGGAGTCCATGAACAGCTCAATAATTCCAGTGCTCTTGTCAAAGTTCATTGTGTATTTCTGGTGAAAAAAAAAGTGTGTTTTTGTAAATGTAGAAAAGCAAAACTCATAATTCATGCCACTGTGCTTGGCGTTGTTATACCTTTCCTTGAGTAACTATGTTGTCATTAAACACGTACTCCACTTGGCAACTGGAAGTAAACTTGGCAACTTGGGCCCAGAAACGTACACGACCTTTCTCCTGAAGCTCAATAGCCATATCAGATGTGAAGGGGATAACTGTGGGTCAGAGCTTACATTATGCACTGCTGCTGGAAAACAATAGCTTTGATGTGGAAAGATGTACTCGTATGAAGAGCAATGGAAGAGCAAGGAAATCTTATGTCAGGGTTATTGTTTTGGCCTCTGTGGGATACTTACTGGGGAACTGGTGTTCATGGCTAATTTCCAATAAGCGCTTCAGACCTACAAGAAGTGAAGATCAAGAAGGATATTAGCCCATATGACTCGATTAAATAAACTGGTCTGTTGTAGCAAAGATAGAGCCTCAACTGACCTGCCATTTGACTGATGTGATACAAAAAAACAAAATAATAATTAACTATAATTGAACATTTGTATTTACCTTTCCCAATGCATTGATCATTTTAAAATCTTCAATAAGAAAAAAAAAGCTTAACATTGCTTTATGTGTTAAAACAATGAAATTAATTAAGAAGGTATGATTTTCATTATAAACACAAAACCCTTATAACAAGCCCTTTATTACAGTAATAACTTCTGCCTGATTCGGAAAATGATTTGCTATCAATTATGTACGAAAGGGAAAGAAAAATATGTGAAATTGTTGGCTGGCATATATACTAGCTGGTGTAAAAGCCAGTTTAACCTTAAGTTTTCTGATTCTGATTCTGATTCTTTCTTTACAAACCACAAACCAACTGTTTCAAACCGTGTAGCCTATAAACTACAACTTCTGTTTGTGGCTTTGGCCTTCATAGAGTATTTTAAGAAAGAAAGTCATGACACAGAAGCCTCAGCAGATACGGATGACTCTCTGGGAAGGGATCTTCTGTTTTAAGACAGGGCCGTCACTAAGACAAATCAAAACAGAGGATGGAATATCATGTGCTTCGGCCAGAAAGCTAGGGCAAGTGACTCACCCTCTTCTGTCAGAGTGTAGCTGGCAGATAGCCCATCAGTGTTGGTTACTACACAGGAGTAGGTACCCAAGTCCTCCAGGGAAGGATCATTGAAGATAGCTCTGGATCTGATAACAGAAAACCAAGTGAAATGAGAAATAAAACTAGTTGCCGTCTCTCCAACTTTCTAGCTATTTCTCTGCCCACTTTCCAACTGTCTCTGCCTTTACATCACATCTGGCAGAGCAAAGCCTGACACATACCTCCTCTAGTTTGCAGACAGCTTGCCACCACTTATCTTCACACTAACACCCACATAGCATTGTCAAGTCCTTCCAAGTGCTCATACAAACGCTAATCACCTAACACTGCCATGTGAGCAACAAAGAACCTGTTCAAGTCTGCCTGCAGAAATGATGACGGAACAAACGGCTGCAAATAGCTACTTACTTTCCACCAACTGTCTCAACAGTGATGCGAGAGGTATCAGTGAGTTCCTTGTAGTCCTTGGACCACACAAACTGTGAACCTTCTGCCATCTCAGAACACTCGAAAATCAAGGAGATCAAGCCATTGTCGTCCACATCCACTACGATCTCATTTGTGCCTGTGGAAAGTCAATGGAAACAGGATTTGAAAAAAAAACCCAAAAACATTGGCCAATAGAAATGCAAGGAGATCATTTTATCGACATTTGGCTACTCACCTGGTCGGGTCTGAGCGACAATGGGTCCATGAGTTTTGGAGGGTACGCCAACACCAACTACATTCTTAGCATGGACACACAGCTGGTAGGAGGCACCTTCCTTCAGTCCAGTTATCTGAGACACAAAGATATTGGTAAGAATCGATGTGAAAGCAAAATCGAGAAAATTGGTTGTTTGCTCTGTGCCTGGGTGGCATGACACTCAACATTGGGTGTCATGCCGCACAGGCACAGAGCAAACAACCAATTTTCTCGATTGACATAACCAGCCATTTATCGCAAAACTTTACCTTCATGTATGTATCCTTGGTAGACCTCTCATGAGCACCTCTCCATTTACCATTCTCTTCCCTGATGTCCACATAATACCCAGTGACAGAACTGCGGCCATTGAATGTCGGTGGTTCCCACAGCAGCACCATGGAGTCATTACGGACCTCCAGGACATTAAGGCCATGAGGAGGGCCTACATTACCCAGCGAGACATGAAAGGAAATGGAGAAGTGAAGAAGAAAATGTAATCATGTTAAAAGAAATGTCCTTTATTTTTTCTTGGATATACGTCTACTTATGATGTTAATAAAATATGAACCTTCCTTGAAAACTCAATATTTAAACAGGCTGTTTTTTTGTGTTTAAGACAGTCATGGATATATGCCCTCTGCTCTGACTGGCTGCCCTTATTTATAAAGCAATCCTGATTGAAACACCCCTTATAAATTCATCTTCAATGGGAGGGACTAATCTGCTGAATAGGCTGAATATATAGATATAATGTAATTTATAGTAAAAATGCTAAACTGACTAACAATTAAAAACAAGATCCGGTTTGCATGATCTCAATTTACAGCACTGATTTACCTGGCACTGCGACGGTCCACTCCTTACATTCAAAGGCAGCGTTTGGGACAGAGCCCTCGCTTATACCAGTCTGATTAACTGCACGCACCTGGAACTGGTAGAATGTGTTCTCCTTCAGGTCCTCTACCTGTAGATACAACAGAAAGTATCATATTTAAGATATTCTGCTCATTCATATCATGATGACCTATTACTCGAGGCCTTATCTATGCAATGCATAATGAGATGGAGAAGGACATATGAAGCTTGGGAAGTTACCTTATAGGTAGTGTCAGTGCTGGCTTTAGTGTTAATTTCATGCCACTTGCTCTTGACATTGCCTTTAATGGTCCTGTAGTCTAGGTAGTATCCCCTGATGTCAGCTCCCCCAGTCTTGGCGGGAGCCTGCCAGCCCAACACCATGTAGTCACGCACACGCTCCAGCAGAGTCACAGTAGAGGGAGGTGAGGGGACCTCTGGACAGGCAACAGCTCAGATTAACAGACTCCTACCTAAACTACTTGAATGAAGCATCCTTTCAGGGAAAATGTTCCAGTTGTACTGCTGCATCTTGACAGTGTCATATAGTCAATATTATATGACATATCATTATTTTAGCTTGTTTTTGGTATTGTTCAAAGTCAGACTCACTTACAATATGTCAGATCCCTGCAGTTTTTTTGCATAGGAAAAAGTGTCCTGTATGTTGTGAGTAAATGAAAGCAAAATGCTGCTGTTGTTGCCAACTTGCTGCTCATGCTAAAACACGTATTAGCAATTAGTACATTACTAATAGTATGTGTGTGTGTGTGTGTGTGTGTGTGTGTGTGTGTGTGTGTGTGTGTGTGTGTGTGTGTGTGTGTGTGTGT
>JBBPCW010000010.1:13631478-13641739 GCA_037974425.1 Phenacogrammus interruptus | reverse complement strand
TGTGTGTGTGTGTGTGTGTGTGTGTGTGTGTGTGTGTGTGTGTGTGTGTGTGTGTGTGTGTGTGTGTGTGTTAATGTCACAGACAGTGAAACAGCCTAAATGATGCACAAGTTGGTAGTATTTTTTGTTTAATAACTTTAAAAGGTTAATTAATAGATTTTATGCATGCGACATCACATTCCTGCTACAAATGAAAACATCAAATCTATTTCAAGCGCCTACTCTTCAGGAACAAAAACTAACCCCAAAAACTAACCCCATAGGCAGGGTTATTAGCAAATTACTGAAAGGTTAAAATTATACTGAAATAAACTATTTAATACAGTTCTGTTGTTTGAACTTTGCACGCAACTGTCCTGTTCTCCTTACTTTTCAAACACGGTAAAATGACACAGCTGCATTGTGACCATTCCAGCTTGTCGAACCCCAGAAAAGGTAATTATCATGATAAACAAATATACTGGTAAATATTTTCAAGTATCAAGTGGTTACATGACTGCCATACTGACCACCTCTCCTCCATTCCAAACAAAAGCCCTACAACCATACGGGGCAGGTGCACTGTCACAGAGATGGAAAAATGAGGAGGAGAAAGCAAGTTAGAAAAGATTTATGGGGGCAAAGCTGAGGTGCAGTAGGGGAGATTAAGAGGCTTACCTTTTGCCACGAGGGTAATGTCTCACATACTCTCCCACATCATGAGCAGCCACAGCAATAACCTGGGGATCATCCGACACCTCCAGCAGCCTCGTCAGAATCCTGTCAAACAAATACAAACATCTCTGCAAGCAAGATCTAACTGAGACCCCAGGGCAACACTTAACGTGCACTAAGCACCTCACGAACATTTACACGGAGCAAACACGGGACGGCAGTTTCAGAAGAAAGGTACAAGTGCAGGGATGTTATGGCTTAAAATTTGCAGCTGATATCAAGCATGGAAAATACAGAGAGCAACATGGGCTGAATGGAACACTAATGGAATAGGCAAGGGATCTGTTGTGCTTTAAAATGGCCCTTGATCAAAGCAGTAAGAGAGCAAGAGCATGTAATTTCATATAATGCATGGTGCACCAAAACGTGTCTATTTCTGCTTCTGAATATTCGCTAACAGAGTAAGGATGTACAAAATCTGCAATCACATAATGAGTACAGGATGTTAGAACATTTACACAACATAATGGCTAAAATGTTATGTATGAAATACACACACACACATTCGGATTCATTTAGATATTTAGAAATTGAACTATGGGGGAGGGGAGGCATGCGTGGTGAGAGAAACAAAACCAGCAAATTCAGGAATAAAACAAAATGCCACAAGGTCTAGTGGGAGACCTGATTAAATTAAACTTTTAATCCCTGCTGCTCATTGTCCAGCTAAGCAAGGGTAACATTTAAACCTGAGACAGACTTTTCAAAACAATGGATTCAGAGCTGTCTGAAAACCCATCCATTAAACAGTACACTGGTTCAATGATTTTTCCCATTACAACATTACATACTCAACTGCCTCTCACTTTCATTCTAAAAGCCCACATCAAAACCACTCAATCCTCTTGAATGCAAACGCGCACACACACCAGCTTCATCACAGCATCAAATGTACTTTCAGCACTCATACGCAAACTCATTAACATCAGCAATATTGATGTCAATAGATGCTAACTGTCAATAGAACAATGTCAATAACAAAAGAACTCATTTATCTGCCACTCACTTGAGCAGTTCATAGTTTTTCTCATTCAATCGGACAGCGTTCTCCCTCCAGAACTTCTCAGACTTGTGGACTGGGCTCCACTCAAGCCGACCAGACTTCAGCTCCGAGCTGTACTCATCAAAAGAGCTGCATTATGGAGGAGAGATGACAGAAAAGCATGAACAGTGGCAAATGGAGCCAAGTGGCAATTTGGCTGTTGTAGTTAAAGGCATCAAATTCACAAATGTAATGATCAGCCCTTCTATGACACCGGGTGCTGTCTGCATTGATTCATTTTGAAGATCTGCTTTAATCAGTAGAGCATTTACAGGGTTTCATTGGTCTAGTACATAGGCTATTATGCAACCTTTATCAAGGTCCAATAAGTATGCAAAATGTTCCTGAATGTGAATACATTTCACTACAATGGATAATCTGCATATTTTAAATATGTATTTAGAAAGGAACCGCACCTTAAATCCTGGACACTTTCTCCCAGTCTCTCAAGGAGGAATTTGATGTCGTCAGTAATGTCTTCATCATCATATTTCTGCTGGTCCAAATTCTCCAGCTGTTTAAGGACTTTGCACTGAATCATGGCCAAAGCATATTCTTGACGAGTCTCCCTCTCTGCAGACTTCTCCAGCAAGTTCTGGATATCACAATCAAGATAATACACAGGTAATTTTGGGACTTTTTTAAAGAAATCATGTTAAGGTGGAACTGAACACAATAGACTCAAAAATTGACACACAGACTTGTGCATATTTGCAGGGAAAAACAACACCTGGAGAGACCACAGTGGAAAAAATAGAACAAACTACCAAACAGGAAAAAAACCACTTGTTATAAGAGACATCTTTCCAATTGGACTAAAATAGAAAGCTTTTATAATGAAGATAGTGAAACCAGACATCTTTTCCAAATAGATACCTGAGAAACCATGGCGACCATGAACAGCTATAGCAGGAAGAAGCCCCTATTCAACATGAAAACTTTTTGGATAGTGTTAGGAATAATGAATTAAATTCATTAATGTGCCGTCTGAGAAATGTTGAAGGGAAAAAAGTAGTTTTTCATTATTGGGGACTTCATGGGGTTAATAAACACAGTAGTCTCTGACTGTCAGCTAGAGAAACAGTTGAACTGTCTGTAACCTGCATACAGTAATCCCCCAGTTTTATGCGGATCAGGAGTCGCGGATTCAGTCACACACTGATTTTTTTAATGAGAACAAAATTGATCGTTTTGCATGGAAATCTTCACAGCACGGAAACTGCAAATATTCTCCTCAATTTTTTTTAACTTTTTCGTGGCAAGTTTTTTTTTTTTTTAACTCATTTTAGTTTTAATTATAAAAATAGATAATTCACTAATAACAAATAGAAATCCAAATATAAATTTTGCGCCCTGCCCTTCTGGCAATGCAGCTCAGCATCTTGGGTGGTTCGGGGGGGGGGTGGGGGGGTGGTTGAGATTTCATTTAAGTTCGGCTTGGTACATTGCCCTTGGCGAGGGTGTGTGCAGGGGCGGACTGGCGTTCTGCAGAGGTCCTGGCGGCCGTGCACCGGCAGTTGTTCAGGGCTTTTCCGGAGCATGCGGATTGCCGGTCTACCCGTTTACATGTTCATTAAGGGTAATGTATTAAGCTGAATTTAAACCTCTCTCACGCTCTCTTACTCTTTCTGCCTCTCTTACTCTCCCTCTCTCTCCATCTCTCTCTGTAGCGGCATCTCAGCCCAGCGGCCACACACTTTTCCAGAGCGTGCAGATTGTCGGTCCGTGCCTGTGTACATTTTCGCTGAGGATAGTGTATTAAGCTGAATTTAAAATGAAATTAAAGTGTTTCAAATTCAGTCATTTTTTTCTTAGAACCGAACTAATGTTTTTTGCAAAAACCCCAGCAAATTCATGGAAACAACAGATATCCTCCACAATATTTTATTTTGTGGCAATATATAATTATTCGTGTATTTTAGCACCAATTATTAATACAATACAACTCGCCGCGGGATGAACAGTAAATTATTGTACTGTAAAAATTATTTTTTATTAAAAATACATTAAATTATTACTGTATTTACCCTGCTTATACCAAAGAAAATGCCTGTGCATGGATTACAGTGCAGATCTGTACAGTGGTAATATTGGTATTTACATTCTAGCATTGCAGGAGTTCAGTGTAAACTGTACAGTTCAGATACTGTTTATCTTTACATTTTCATTAAGGGTAATATATTAAAGTATTAAATTAAATTAAAGTTTTTGCGAGCATATTTGGGGGCATATTTATGGTTTACACTATTTTTATTTAATTTTTTTACCAAAACACAATGCGGTTTTGGAGCTCTTGGAACGTAACCTCTGCAAAAAGCGTGGGATTACTGTACATATATCCTAGCAATATCTGAGAACTGATCCAATCTGAGAACTGGGCTACTTACAATTACCTAGTTCAACATCACATTGCATATCAAATGCAATTATAAAGAAACAGATGCACACTTACAGGCTTGTTGATTAACTGAATTGTGCAGTTATACAATTAAGCCTCTGACACAAATGACCAATTAAGAGAGAGTTTTTAAAGCCTTTGAAAGTCCACTGTTATGATGTGCTACTGATGTGTGTGAAGGGCAGCAGGGACTTTCAAGTGTATAGGAAGGGTGGAGGGGCTCAAAGGAGGAATTCATATTAGCTGATGGAGTGGAAGCCATTGCTTTGAATTAGGATATCAGTTTATTTTTGGGAGCATGAGGCTCAACTGTTTTCATATTAATCTGTGGCACAGAAAAGCGACAGAAAGCTGAGATAAAGCCTTGACCAACCTGAATATTGTAACAGCATAGCATGTATACAGCATATAGGGCTGTTTTGTTGTAACTGGTATGTACAAACACTGCTAAAGCACAAAGCAAGTTGTTAACCTACTACGAAGGAAGAAGCTGGTTGTTTTAATAAACCTGCCATGCACATTCAGCAGGTGAAATGAAGCTAGATGCATACACATTTATTTCAGTGTGAAAGGCCTGAATAGACTCAACAGCCATTCATAAATGAGACCATGTTTTTAGCAGCCTAGCTTCCACTGACTATATAGAGTTGTGACAGAAACTGGAACTGAATGGACTATTTTTTATTACATACTATTGTTTGAATCTTTCTTTTTCTTCTACTTTCGGCTTTTCCTGTTTTATTAGAGGTTGCCACAGTAGACCAACCATCTCCATTTTCTTCTATGGTCTGCATCTTCCTTTCTCACACTAACTGCCTCACAACATCCATAAACCTCTACTTGGTTTTGTTCTTTTCCTCGTCCCTGGCAGCTCCATCCTCAACATCCTTCTCCCAACATACTCAGAGTCTCTCCTCAGCAAATGTCCAAACCAACACAATCTCAGCTCTCAGACTTCAGGTCCTACCCACCATCACCCCTGTTCGCTTCACCAACACGCCTATTAAAGTATGCTCCAATAACAACTCTCTCTCCCTTTAGGTAAAGTCTCCACTACTTCATTCAATACAGTCTTTCAATCCTTCTTTCTCATCCATCTCACACCCAACCTGCGGGGCAAATGCTGTAACATCATTCAGCATTCATTATCTAGCTTAACACATCATTCTCACATGCTTTTCACCTCCAGAAGACTCCCAATATACTCTTCCTTCACCACAACACTTACCTCACTTCTCCTCCCATTCACACTATGACAGAACAATTTGAAACCTCCAACATTCCATTGTTTCAATAGTAAAATTGTTGAAACAACAGTCTGATGAAAATTTGGATACACTTTTGTGTACATTTTGTTTTTTTATCTATAAAGAAAACATGTGTGTGTAAATCTAATAGTAGATAAAAGCACTAGAAGCACATTAAATTACAAAAACAAAGCGTCTGCATACCCCGATAAAAACCCTGCAAAACCTGATACTGGCAGCTCTTGAAATGCACTCTCATTACTCTTGTGCTCTCTGAGGTATTCTTGCATGAGATCACATGATATCACGATTTACAAATGGCACATTATTTGACAGTGTTTAAAAAAAGTTGCTATATGCTCACACTAATGGTCATAGTAACGAGAGCATTTTTTTCTGCAAAGCCTCTTTGAGCAGTGCTTTTGTCTTTTTTCAGTTTTTTTGCAATCCATTAAGAGAACAGGAAGAGAAGACATTTCTGTGAGGTACTACTAAAACCTTCTGAGGTATTTATTAAACTGAAGCAGACAGCCATATAATTTTAGCTCATAGTACAAAATGAAAGCCTTGTAATTATGAGCCAGCACAAAGAGAAAAACTCTTGTGTAGGACAAGTTAATAAGATCAGCGACAGGTAAAATGAATGAAAAGTAGCACTCTTAATACGGCCAGAGACATGGACAACGAACTCATTACAAAACACCCATAACAGTGCCCAGCTTTCAGGGCTAAATTAAACATTAAGTGTTGTGGGTGCCAAGCAAGGGCAAGCTGGAATGAATCAGAGAGTAACAATAACAAGTATTTTTGTCCCTCTACCAGTGATGTTTTTCAGTGTAAATGTGCCTCTCCCAAGATGGTGCTTGATAATAGCAAAATAAATGCCTTGAGAGCAAAATAAGATTACCGGAAAGCCTACATGGTAATGTAAGTGACAAACATGTATAATAGAGGGTGAGCAAAGTACAAGAGTGTGCTGCTGGTCTGACACTACCATTAATAGTAAAAAAACAGGAGCTGACAGCAGAACAGAAGGAAATGATTCATAAGGGCATGATTAGTAATGCGCACTGTGAACCATACGATAATAATGGTGTATGCTTTCATAATTAAAGCTATGGGAAAATTAAACCTTTGTAGACTAAGTGTCTGAATTATGTGTTAATGGTAACCCTCTCAGATGAATGTGAGATCACGAAAGGTCTGTAGAAAATATCGAATGAGGAAGCATCATGAATTAATGTTGTAGTCAGTTACAAAAAGTACTGTGCAAAAGTGATATCTGATTTAGTCATATTTTGTTCCCAAAAAGCCAAACTTTCTTTAATTTTTTACATAATTTAGAGGAATAGCCCTCCAGGACTTTGAAAGGTTCTCAAGCTTATCCCTGTACCATACCAGTTTCAGAGGAATGTTTTTGTTAGTTAAGCTACACAGTGACCTACTTATGAATCATTCTAACTTAAGGCATGAACCAGTGAAGAAACAGATACTGATGATCAGGCCATGATTAGTATACTGGTTGAGCTGAATGCTTAGTGGCTGGAACACCTTTACTTGGGCATATTTAGGTACTTTGCAGTCTGTCAGAGTAAAACATTTATTACCTTTTTACCTTCATCAATATGGCAAAGCTAAGATACTTTAACTGGCATGAAACAGTATTTCTGAATCATCAAGGTGATTTCAATCAAGATATAAAACGGTCTTTTGCACAATATTGTATGTGTTTTCTTGGTTAAAAAAAGAATCATGTTTTTTTATTTAAAATAATGCATTGGGCCATCACTGAGAGCAGATTACACAGAAGTTCTAAGAGCCTCTGCTTGTCAAGTTTATCAGTATATCTGCTTACCCTGAAAGCGGCGAGGATGATTCGAGTGACCTTCTCCTTGACAGACTCTTGGAGGATGTCAGAGAGGGCAGGCACTACGTTGTAACGGCGCAGCTGTTCACAAAGCTGTGGGCTGAAGGCCAGGAGCCACACGCAGAAGATCATCTGGTACTGAAGCTGGAAGCCACACTTGTTACTGAGCACGGCTGTAATGCTAGAGGAAACACAAGTTGGGTTTTTGCATGTCTTGACTTCAGGCTGCAACAAAATGTGAATATTTTGAAGGTGGCAATTCTCTTCTATATGCTCTGTAAGAACTGGAAGCAGTTCTTTTTCAGTTGTTAATGTTAGTTGTTGTTTTTCTTTCCTGTAGTTAACCAAGCACTGACTCATGAAACATTACACTAAACATTCAAATATGAAAATTAAGTCTAACGAACAGGCCTGAAACACAAGGTTTTCTTATGACACTAAATATAATCCACATTATTTTGTGTCATATTATAGTGGGCAATTTGCAATGACTGGACTACTATAATCTAAATATGTTAATGTAAATCATGCACCATGAATCATTAAATAGTTTAAAAAGCACTAGAATTTACATAAAGACTTACCAGTTCACTCCATCTGCCTCAACCCAGGCAAACCTGTACTCGTTCACCCTCAGCATCAGCTGGAGGCAACCAGCCACACACTGAACGTACTGAGAGCTCTGGGAGGGGGAAAACACACTCAAACAAACATACAAATGTACATACACAAACACACACACACACACAAAATTGCATGCACACATAGACAGACAGAACAAACAATCAGAATGTGAACAACAGTCCCATCTAAAGAAGCAAGGCAAAGGGTGCATGAGATAAGCACATCCTGCATAGGCGCTAGCAAAGAGTACGCAAGGAACATGGCTGCTGAAGTACCATCTGAAAACACTCAATCTTTTTCAGTCACTTTTCTGCACGTGCATTAACTCTGGATGTGGAAAAAATGTCTCTAGGAGCATGCCACTTCAAAGAGACACAATGCAGAACAAGAAACAAAGGCAGTGGAGCCAGCAACCTGGACAGAGAGAGGTTATGGGAATGCCTGCAACTCACAATTATTTCTATATGGTTATATTCCATATTCCTGTTTCAGAGTGATATATAAGTAATGGCACAAGAAGCCTGAATCTGAAGCTTAAACTAATGCATCGTTATTTTTCTTGAAAAGCTAAATAATGATGAATAATGAAACTGTACATCAAATTTAAAAATAAGATATGAATGTCCTTGAATTGACATCCTAAAGTATGCAAGTAACAGGCCAACATTTAGGCAAATATGCTGCAGTTGGAAAACTAAAGTGAAAAATAATGGTGAGTGTGTGTAATTTTTGTAGTCTCGCTTAGAGATTCATGTTTTACTATCCTGCCATTTTCCACCGTGCTTTACAACTAGCCAATTAACATAATGTTTAATTTCTTCTTTGTTTGCCAGTAAAAGTTTACCATGCAGAAGCCAAGGTCCTGTCAAATTCACAGGCTGAACTACTACTCTACTCTAGCAAATGCCATTTATTTTGGCATTATTTATAGATAACCTCAACATTTTTCTCCTGTTCTTTCCTAACCTGCTCACAGATCAGGCTATGTGTAATGGTCCCCAGAGTTCTATTAGCACACATGGATAGATTGTACAATAAATAAAAAAATAAGAAAGAGAGAGAGAGAGAGAGAGAGAGAGAGAGAGAGAGAGAGAGAGAGATCTTGCAGACCAGCATGAAGGAAATGTGCATAAAGCAGTGGGCTCAGGAAATAAAGGACAGGTTGTGAAGAACAGAGCAAAGAGCAATGCAGTAAAGTAGTCAGCCGGGGTTTCTTGAGAACTGCAAGAAAACCTAGTCAAAGTGTCCATATGCTCATGCCAGCAGATTCCAAATGAGAAAATGAACATACACTCTGCCTTGTCTATGAATGCTAAATGATGATAAAAGAACAAAAAAACATGAACTCCCCTTGTACTTAATGTACAGACACATCAACTATTCCTAAAAAAAATGGAGTAAAAAAAAAAAAAAGGACGAAGAAACTGCTTGGGCTCAGAAAGGCACAGACCAGAGAGACAGAGCAGCTAGGAGCAGAGCTGATTAGTTACAGAGTAGCTGTAGAGGGGAGGGAAAAGTGTAATGGTGAAAGAGAAAGATATGCAGCAGGGGCAGGTTAATGCCACGCTGGACAAAGGTGCCCTGCTGAAAGCTGACCAAAAGCCTGGACGCACAGCTTTCTGTGGCAACATACTCACTTCACTGGGAGAGATGGTTCCTGTTCCTGTCTCTGCACCTGTACCATGCAGTTTCTAACAAAAAGATAAACAAAGAAGAGTACGTTCTGAAATACTGGCTAACTTGCTTATTGACCGACCCTCTATGGGTATTCAAGAACAAAAGAAAATCACTTCCAAAGAAATAAAACAATGCAAAACCATGTGATACACTGTCTGGTACCAGTTCTTAGAACACCAGCAACAGGGCTAAGCAGCAAAACTAAAAACAAGAGAGGGGAAAGTGCTAAAAACCCTATTACCTAGAGCCCTATGAAATTTGTTTTTTCCTAAATTCCACTTTTTCATTTTTATTCTTCTGAATTCTGTGTTTTACATTATAATCATATTTAGTCACCTAGAAAGTGTCTAATTATGGAGTGCATGAGGAACAAAGCAACAATGCAATAGGAAAAAATCTCACATTTAATTTAATTACTTAACTTCAATAAAGTGCTGGGGTTCAGCAGAACATTTACTGCTTTGGTAAAACATGTACCTGTAAATAACAAAAAATATTTTTTCCCTTGAAGCTTCTGTCGCACGGCCTCAAAAACACGAGGTAAGTGGATCAAAGTTGACCAAAAACGGACGTAGCCCCGCAAAAAAGATCCCAATTCACCCTAAATATATAGTGATTATTCTACTATTTTTAAATTATATATCCAAACATTTCATACAAGATATCACTGAGCGCAGATACGCACTTTACAA
>JBBPCW010000010.1:13616652-13631378 GCA_037974425.1 Phenacogrammus interruptus | reverse complement strand
CTAAGCCCCCCTTGTCTTTCCGTCCTAGTGACGTCCCTGAACTCACGTCTTGTTTCAGCTGATTTGTCTGCATGACCAAGACTTTGCTGGAGTGAGCGGTTCGTGCTAGTTTGCTTCTTGTCTCTGTTTCTGATGCGAGTCTTTGACTGTAAGTGGTCGCCACATGTGTTCTTGCGGGTCCAGTCTATCGTGTGCTGGCAAAACTTACAAAAGAGTTTCACGATCTCCCGATTCATAAAAATCGCTGGGGTATTGTTCTGCTCTAAACTTCGCACTAAGCGTCGAATTTCGTATTATTTTGAGGACTTCTGTGTTTCAGCGACCCTCTTCGCCATAGCTGATTGTTGACTATTTTCCTCCGTGTCTGTGCGGAGTGCTGCACTCAACAGTACAGGTGGCTGCAGTGGCCAAAATTCATTAGAAGGAATAGCTTTGCTTTGCCCACACACAGATATCAGTGAGTTATACGACATTCCACGTTTTACAACAGATTCCATTTTATTTGTTGAATTCCGTGATTCCGTCCACATTTTCCGCATCGCGGTAATCCTAGGGCCCTACCCATTACCCTATTAGTAAGTTTAAGTGCCTATGGAAATGTACTATTTGAGAATTAGCAAAACTGTTTCTAAAAACCATAATGAAACAGCTGATAATATTTTACACAAAGTTGTTAGACTCAATTTAAGCCTAAAGCGACATTTTGTCAACCTTCTTAACAAGTATACATCTTAACAAGTATACATATCCTACACATCCTATACAAATGATTTCATGCAATATGACGTGATTAAAAAAAAGAGAATGGTTCGGGGGCCGAGATTTCATAATGTAGTAAGCTGAATGTAAAATGAAATTAAAGTGTTTCAAATTCAGTCACTTTCGATTAGAACCGAACTAATCATTTTGGCAAAAGCCACAGCGAATTCGTGGAAACAGCAGATACAATACTTTATTTTGTGGCAATATATAATTCTTCATGCATTTTAGCGCCAATTATTAATATAATACAACTCACCGCCGGGTGAATAGTAAATTATTGAACTGTAGAACTTATTGGTGATTACTCAAACAATTTACTGTATTATTACTAAAAAATACATTAAATTACTGTATTTACCCTGCTTATCCAAAAGAAAATGACAATGCATATCAAAGAAAACTGTGTACGAATTACCGTGTATTCTGCAATTTCGTTATTTACATTCTAGCACTGAAGGAGTTCAGTGTAAACTGGTCCGTGTAAACTGTTTCAAATTCAGTCATTTTTTTTCTTGGAACCAAACAAATAATTTTGGCAAAAAACACAGCAAATTCATGGAAACAGCAGATACAAGGGTAATGTATTAAAGTTTTAAATTAAATTAAAATGTTTCAGGAGCATATTTAGGGTTTACACTATAAAAATTAGGCATTTTACCAAAACATAACACAGTTTTCACTATATGCAGGTGCTCTTGGAACGTAGCCCCCGTGAAAGCTGGGGGATTACTGTATTTGTGTGTTACGTACTGAAAAGTAGAAGGCCATATTTTCTAAGAACATCAACAAACTGAGAATGTGAATGTGATCAGACTATAAGCAAGAACAGTGGTTCTACAACTACACAGATTATATTATAGCACAACTACAGTGCATGAAACCCAAATTTCAAAGAGAAGACCATATCTGAGTGTTCAGTGGTACTAAAACCACAGCCACTGGCCTATAGGGAAGTATTTTCAGCATGCTTCCCACAAGCCAGAAAGTGCATGTGTGTCATACACCCTCTGCACAAAACATCTCCTGGATGCCCTGGGATGCATCTTTAGTGGTGTGTCCTTTTCCATTACAGTGGTGCTGGTGCCAGAAGCCGCATTTACACTAGACAGGAGCTCAACGGGAGCCGTATGAGAATACGTGACAGGCCACGCCCACTAAACAGAAACAAACATGGCCGAACTCAGTTCCTGCTTCCTGGTTATTTTCCAAACTTTGAGGATTTAGTTCGGTATCCAAATGCAGCTTATGCAGCGCGTTTTACTGTTGAAGAAAATCGACATAGACAACAATTATGCGAAAGACTCCACCCACCGCTCCTCGCGTCACGGGTTCTCACTACAAAACCAGCAAAGTTTAGGGGCCGGTTCGGTGCTTGTTTTCGGGCAACGGCACCAATTTTTTTTTTCTGTTGAAAAGCGCCGCACAGGTCCAAAAATTGGGAACCGGCACAGGAACCAGTGCAGTGGAAAAGGGGTATACGTGTTTCGGGTCTCGCAACATCAGACACCCTCCCCCAGGCGACCCAATACAGACTTCAATATGTGACATGCAGTGAGGAGACCCACAGCCCATTGTACAGCACCAGTCGCCATATCAGAAACAGAATCAGGGCTGGACCGGTCATCGAGCATACTGTAAATTTGGCCAAGCAGGTAAATTTGGGCCGGTAAATTTGCTCTTCAAGCACAATGTACATGTGCCTACACCACACCCATATGTCTCTTGCAGAGCATGATCGCTGCTCCAATGATGATGAAATTACATCAACTGACGCTGTCAGCTTTTCTGGGTGTTAAGTGTATTTTATTTTTATTCACTGTGTATAAATTGTAGCTTGAAATTTGAAGATTATTGTGATCTTGTAACATTACAATACAATGTGTTTAATTTTTTTTTACAGAGTTCTAAATGTTCAAAATGTTTTCTATGAATAAATCCAACTTCACAAGCAACACACTGGTCAAAGTGCCAACACTGACCCCTCTCACTGACGAAAGCACCTACAACAGACACGTGAGCATCAGAATTGACCCATGAAGTAATTAAAGAAGTTGGTATGGTGTGATGGAACATGCTTTCCTTTACATTATGTGGATGCCCATAGAAAGAAACCACACCAGTAGAGGCAGCGTGATTCTCTGGGTAATATTCTCCTAGAAAACATTGGGTCCTAGTATTCATATAGATGTTACGGACAATGCCTCAGTGGGTTAAAGCTGTTTTGTTGGAACAAGCAGGACCTAAACAATATTAGCCAACTGGTTTAAATGTAATTGCTGTTAAACCCTAATGCAGAGCCAGCATGGTTATTAAAATGCTACCAAAAACATTAGCAATGATCTTATATAAAAATGTCAACTCTACAGCATGGATTTGCTTTTATAAAAAGAAGGAATACTAAAAAAAAATAAATAAATAAATAAATAAATAAATAAATAAAACATGATGTTCCCATTGCCAGTCAAAGTGACATCTGTACAAGGACAAGCAACCTCGTAGCTGAAGGTGAGAACAGTAAATGATGATGAGTAAGAACCCTCACATAAACAGTGTGAGTTTAAAGTACACCTTTTGTGTATATTTTGATCTATATACAGGTCCATTAGTTATTTCTGCTGATCCCAGGTTTCATAGTCATTCATGGAAGCACAAAAAATATCTACATCAGATGATTAACTGATCTTTTTCAATCTCACAGTGCAGCGTGGTGGGACTGAACACCACAGTCATTATATAATCATTCAGTTCTAAAATTTCCATTACCAAAACATGCTTCCCCTCATCCACACTCATATAAAAGTACATGCCTCATCCACACCAACAGGCTATTTGGGATGGTTGCTAGGAGAAACCCTGAGAAACCTCTTACAGACAGTAATCATCGTGAGTTTGCTGAACAGTGGGACTTGGAAGGGTGCTGTGATGTGATGAGACTGAAACTGAATTATTCAATCACATTACAGTCTGACATCAAAGATGTTTTTTGGAGCTGCGTTGCTGCCACTGCTGTCGGCAGGGAAGATACTGTGCACAAGTGACAACTGAAACCAACCATAATTACGATTATTAAAAAACAAAAAAACAAACACAATTCAGCAAACACGACCTTTTAAGACCTGAATGAAATAGGGATGTTTAAAACCAAACTGAAATATTGTCTCTTTGTTCACTTAAAGTTGTGTTTTCCAGTAATCCTGAATGTAATGATTTTAAAGCACATCCAGAATGTCTGAGTTTTTAATATGATTATACTGTATCACTATAGGTTGTGGAAAATACTAATGCAAATAATAATGTTTTACACCCCCTGCCCCTTCCTCCACTCAGACATAGAATGAAACCCTCAGTAACACAGCATTGTTGTCAGTAGGCAATCACTGCCAGTTCACATTGACTTTAAGAGTAGATTTATTGAAGATACACAACAAACTATGTCCAATGACTATAGAATATGTTCTAAAAGTGCAATAACGCATTACAAACCACCATTTGTGCCAATATAGATTGATATTACACAAAGAATTTCTGTATGCAGCATAGTATATTCATATTGTGGTTGCCTCTTTCGACAGATTTTTATTTTGATTTTATTTAGATTTATTATATTTTATTTTACTATTGTAAAATAAAACCAAAAGCAAATTGATGAAAGCGAGTGATGCAAATTGAAGGGCCTATGTGCTGTAAAATATGGCTTTACAGATTATTTATATACCCACGTTTACAAATAGCCTAAACACATTTTAAAGCAGGTTGAATGCTGCAGACTGTTGCTTAGAAAGAGTGATGCTCCAGTCTACTTTAAGCATGCACTTATGTGACTTAAGGGATTTTTCCCAAAATAGGAGAAAATTTAGAGCAAAACTCCTCTTACTTATCCAAAACTGCTATTACTTATTTTTTTTAACAGAGCATAAGCTCTTGCGACAATGGAGCCACTGTTCTGAATCTTAAGCTTCAGCATTTTGGCTTCTTTATCTATATGTTTTCTCCACTGTTTTCCAACCATTTTTAGCTACTATTAGCAAAACAGACACTTCATGACACACAACTGCCTTCCAATTCTAAATATGTTCTATTGCGATTGTGGAGAAGGGGGGCCTTTACATTTAAACTTGCACATGTAAGGATAATGTATGATATAAGGTTATGTAACAAATAAAGGAAGAAACTACTACTGTGCTTATATTAAATAGATGCTAGACGGGCTACATGCTTAGTGTAAATCTACAAAAATAAACTTAACTATTCAAAAGGTTCAGGACTTTTGTTTTTCTGAACACAATCCTCAAATACGAGCTAACTGTCTGAATATATAGCACAGCCATGAACAGTTAGCCCCTTTACTTTCTCTTTAGCTTACTACTGTTATTAGCAGTGTTTAGGCTAATAAAGCGTCTTTCTGAAAATAAACCAAAACGGCAAAACAGCGTCATATGAACTAGGTACTTAGTTGGTAAAGATGCATACACATACAGTAAATAACTAATACAACACTGTCAGATGATCTAAAGTAGTAAGTCGGAAGCTCCACAGCACAGTTTCCCCATCCCTCTCTCTTTCTCTCTCTCTCTCTACAAGCACCCACAGTCATTTGCACGCACCAGTGCTCTCTTTATACTACAGGTGACCCCCCCATTGTTTTTCTTTCGCATCTGCATTAATCTCATTATTAACCTTTAGTGCACTCAGTTGACAGAAATCTATCATAGCCACTGATAACTTAAATCCTGATGGAAGTCCCAACTGAGACATCGCTTGCTTCCTTATCAAGTCATACATAACGTACTGACTTGATTACATTTTCAAGTGTGTACTAACGGTCTTTGTGAGACAGTCACCTAGTATGAAACTGGGGAAAATACAGTCACAGAATACAAAAGTCATAGCAATATAAGAGCTGTTCACTATAAAAAAAATATATGGACATACTGGAAAAAAATCTGGAGAATTATATTCAGTGTTTTTTTTTTTTTTTTTTAATAATTCAAATAATTGAAATATTATATAAATAATATTTAAATAATTTGAATTCTTTGCTGTCGTAAACACAATAAGTCACCCTGCTAATTTAGTAACTTCCTGTTTTGAATAAAACCATTAAAAGTAACAGCTGCTGAAATCAATCATGCAAATATTAGAGACTGGTTATAAAAACACTATTATTCATTGCATTCTTATAATAATTTAAATACTGCACAGGAAATGTTATATAAATGGAAGTTTAAAGAATTCCTCTCAGGTGTATGTAAACATTTTGGCACAACAGCATGTGCATGTTATTTCCACTTCCAAGTCTAAGCTTAAACATAAGTATCTATATACTCAGTGATGAAGTATATACTACTATGGTTCACAGGCAAGGGCATTTTAAAACCACACATTAACTTCCACTCAAAAGTTTCCATCTGAAATCCCACATTCACAGATGAGACAGGGAAAGGATGTGATCTTTTGATGCTTATTGATAAATGTTTACTCACTCTGTAGAACTGACTATACAAGTTGTACCTGTGAGCTCAGCTGAGTCTTGATCCAGTTGAAGTAATAGTTCAGATCACTGCCCTCCATCAGGTCCCTTCCCCAGGCAGCCAGCTTGGCAATAATCCTTGCAGCCTGAGAGAAACAGTAAAACATTTCAAATATAGTTTCACCCAAGTATTTTAGAGAGAAAATAGAACTAAATGGTCAAAAGTATCCAGGCTCTCCACAGATAAACATTAGCAATAGAATGAGCTATACTGAGGATCTGGGGGACTTTAGGACCGTCACAGAACAGTGCCTTCCCAAGTAGTCATTTTCTCAAATTTCCATCCTGCGAGAGCTGCCTCATTCAACCACAAGTGCTGTTATTGTGAAGTAAAGATGGGCATAACGTTTTGTATGCAGTCCATAAAATTCATGCCAAAGTGACTCTGAAAGCAGCTTCAGCATAACAACTGTGTGCTTTGGTTGAGACTAGGGTTGGAGAGATATATTGTTGAACCATTCGTAATGCCACCTATAGTTCTATATGGACACAAACTACAGCTTTGCAAAAGGTCTGTTATATTCTTATATTTTTCAAAGCCTGATTATTATGCTGCAGGCCACCCACACACTGTACATTCAGATCCAAAGAATGCTGTAGCCTGTGAGCCTTCTGTATACAAATACAAATATAATTCACTGACCAACATGATGGAGTTCATAAAGGCAACCGAGTACTATCCGTTACTTCTAACTTTGTGTGCAATTTACATTGCTATCACAGGCTGTCTCCCTTACAGGTCAAGTCAAGGATTTTGTTGTCATTTCTACCATCTATACACAATACATAGCAAAAATTAAACAATGTTCCTCCAGGACCATGATGCAACACAAGAACCAAACAGAAAATAATGAACAGAACATCAGACCACAAGTGCAAACAGGACAAAGAGCTGCACAAGGTCAGGTACCCACAGATAGTTGCTGAAACGGGTGGATTTTAAGGTTCTGGAATTTTACGGGCAGGTATGCGGCCTGGTAATTACATACGGATGGGTAACAGGTCTTTGTAAACTGCAAAATAATCTGGAACTGTGGATGATATTGTGGTGAGCGTGAGAGAGAAAAGGCAAAGAAACAGCTTAGAAACGAACTTTGTACTTTAGAGAGTACTGCACCCCCACTGGCTTACCATGGTACTACTCCACAACTCCAACAACAGTGCTCTCAACTTGCCAGTCACCTGGAGGAGGGTGACTGACAAGAAGGACTCACATCGACTATTTAACAAAACCAACACAAACACACTCACCATAAATAATCCCTAATACTACGTAACAACATCTACCCTCCTCTAATGTTCCCCCAAAACACAGAAAAAGGTTACTCCACAGGCAAAGCCTTCTCGAAGGCCAGTCCTGCCGTGCCACTTGCTCACAATATACTGTTCTTGCACAGTAACCCTGGTTATATTACATTGCGGCAGACATTGCATGGATAGCTTAGGTCTATCTGATTTGATTCTGTGTTAATCAGACCTCCGTTGCTAATGTGTTATGGCTCTGACAGAGCATTGGAAAAAAAAAAATCACCATCTGTCACCATCAGAGGGATAAAGGTTGAGGTGAACCTTAGGACTACAGGTACCTGGGGGTACAAACTGACAGTAAACTGGACTGGTCCAAAAACACTAACACTGCCTTTAAGAAAGAGCAGAGTCGGCTTTTCCTACTGAGGAGGCTTAGGTCTTTCAATGTCTGTAGGAAAATGCTGACCATATTCTATTATTCTGTGGTACAGAGTGTTGGGTTCTTTGTAGCTGATTGCTGGATAAGTGGGGTGAAGACAGCTGATGCCAACAGACTGAACAAGCTAATTAAGAAGGCTGGTCCCGGGTGTCAGATTGGAGAACCTGGAGGTGGTGTCTGAGAGGGGAATACCGAAAAAGCTTCTCAGTATCATGGACAACCCCTCTCACCCCATGCATGTCTCAATGATGGGCCATCAGAGCACACGCAGCAAAAGACTCATCGCCTCTAATGTCATTTGGTTCTCATTCAGAATTGTATTACTTGCCTGCATTTTATTTACTCATCTGTATGTTACTGAATGTTTGTTTCATCATCCCATTACATTCTGCTATGCTTTTTATTCAAGGCACAAACAATGTCACTTTTCAAAAACACTTGTACTGATAGTGTTATTTTATTATATCTGCTATAGTTGTTTGTTACTTTGTTAGAGTTATTTTGTTATGATATTTGCAATATTACTACTGTTTTGTTCATTTTAATTCTTGATTGTCTATCTGTATTCCTCTTGTTGCATTGAGTATGTTTAGGACAAAGGAATTTCCCTCCGGATAAATACAGTTCTTTCTTATCTCTCATCCTACTTTAAAAACAGGCAAAGATTTGTCAAAGCTAAGAAGATAAAGCAGAGACAGAAATCAGGTCTGGTCAGTCATGTTGGTCTTTATGCAAGTTGAATAAAGAGTTCGTTGTTTTATGAATTATATACTTTCCTTTTTTCTTAAATAGAAAGATGCCAAAACCCTACAGCTACCACGACCCAAAAACATGATACATGCTGAACCATAGACCCACAGTATTGTCACATCCCTACAGAAGACATGAATTAACAAGCAAGCATATAAAGTTTACAATACTCAGTATGTACAACTCACTGGTCACTGATTTTACATGGTGACATTGACTGTTGGCTTTAACTTCCCCAACTAAAAGATGAACGGATGTAGTTCACCCCATGTTGATGACACTGCGTTAATTTAAAACTACAAATTACCTCCCATAAGGGCATTACTATCAGATATTGCTTGTTAGTTCAAAGTGATGTTTTAATGCTGAAATGCACAATAGAATCAAACTATGCATACATAAGTAAACTGTGAAGTTTACATGACCACTACCACCTGCAAATACTACTTGGATCAAGTTGTGCAAAGAACTGGGTAGGGTACCTAACTACTGCTAAAAGGCTGTCAGTGTTTTCACTGAAATTCAAATTGAAAATATTTATGAAAGATTTTGGCAATTTCTTGAAAGAATACAGAGCTTTCAGTGTTTATTTTTTGTGGCAGTCAGAGTTTTGAATGGTGAAATGTTGTTGAGGACACCGAATAAACATCACATCAGAACAATTAACATAGCAAATTTCACTGCAAACCATCTGTAATGGAATGGCCTATAACTAATTATTGGCCACAATCTGTTAGCATTTGTGGTATTTTTCATAATCACCAGGTATATGGCAAAGCAGTGAGGGAATTCAGAGCTCCACTAATGTTCCCAGGGTGACATTTACACAGTGGGGTGAAATGTAGCCTCTTTCATTAAGAGCAGAGGTGAGGACAGCTGAAGGCATCAACACCAACCACTCTTGCAGCACATAAGCCCCCTGCCACTGCTGTCTACCCAAAGGCTAATTAAGTCAAGACGAACACCTCCACTGCAGACTCCATGAAGCAGGTGCCCTTGAAAATGGAGGATTCACAGAAATCATTAAGCTTTTAATTGACTGTTTAGAGAGATGTCTGTGATGAATTATTGATGGACTGAGCTATAATTAGTGAACTCTAATCATAGGCTTAAGGGTAATGCCAATAAGTAATAGCAAACTGAACAGCAAAATAAGTTAAAAAAAAAAAAAAAGGCCACTTCAACCATATCTGCTTCCAGTTAAAAGCAGACTTTCTGTAAATGAAGACCCAGGTGTATTTTCTCAATGTGCAACTACATGTCATATTAGCAACACCTACAGGACTTTGTGTCCAATTATAGTTCTTTGGAAAAAACACAAATGTTATGCAAAACACTGAAAATACAAGGGAAAAACTAATTTGTATAAAAAATACATTTTACAAAGATGTTGCATCAGAAAGTCAATGAGAAGTGAAGAGAGAAACAGCAAACGAGTTTAATAAGTCGACCAATCCTAGTAATCAATGCCATAAAAAGGCATCAAAGCTTCAGTATATTTAAATAAAAACATTGCCTATATGTGAACATGTCTAACAGTCTTTACATTTAACGGTCAAGTAAAAACAAAAATATATTTGAATGCAGTCACAAAGTGTGTGTGCATGTGTGTGTGTAAACAAAGCCATGACTGGAGTTTTAAGTCACAGATTAGAGCACAAAACACTCTACTGAAATAATAACAGAAACAACAATAAAATAAATCAACTTAATAACTAAGTAAATTTTTGATAAATATCGAGTAAGTTATCCCAGCCCTAACTGATTTGAAAAATAATCAGCTGTCATATTTGAACTGAATATATTAGTTGTAGTCTCAGTCCAGTACTTTAAAATGTACAGGCCTAAAATTTTTCCCCCCCTTTCCCTTACTGACAATCATACAAATTCCAGCATCCCTTCTGTAAAGCAGAATTTATTATAAACTAATTTAATAAATGTAAGGAATTAGGGCTGCACAGTCTATCAGAAATTTACCCTCATCACGAAATCAACACGCACAAATACAGATTGCGAAAAAATCTACATATCGCGAAAGACTGACTGAACTGCAATAAAGGGTGTTTTTCCAAAACTCTTCACCCAGAGCCACAGAGAAGAGGGCAAAAAAAATATCACTGGGCAGTTTCTTCATCTTCTGTGCTGCTGTTATAGATTGTTCCTTTTGCTATTTTTTTCTTGCTATAATTTAAAATGTTTACATTTATTTAAGATTTAAAACAATAAAAAATATTTTCAGATTTTTTCAACAATATTCAATGGTTCAAATGTTTTTGTAATGCTCTGTTTAAATAAATTCTTTTTAAAAAAAAAACATGTAGGAATGGAAATACTGCATTTAATTTTTTTATGTATAGACTAGTCAGCGTCTGGTGTCTATGTTTACAGCAAATCCAAAGCACAATAATATTAAAACTAAGTTTTTACTTATTTATCGCATGTGAAATCGCCATTGCAACACTCAACAACATTATCGCATATCGCGAGTTCTCTCGTGCAGCTTTATAGGAATGAACTGAACAGTGAGCATAGAAATGAAATCCACAGCTTCTGGTCCTGGAAACATATGTTTACGGCTTTTAGCAGAAGCTCTTTTAGCAGACAGTTGCATCACTGACTGGTACGGGACTTTTCAGACTGTAGAACACTGTGTAGTGAATAGTGAGAGCAGCTGAGAAGGTTACTGGGTGTGCCCATACCATCCATAAAAAACTTCAACCAAACCCGCTATTGTAACAGAGCCAGCAATATCTGGTAAAAGTTCTTCCACTGCAGTTCTGCAGATAACTTTTAATGCACATAACCAGATGTCATTCTAGTGTACTATCTAGACATATTAAGGTCTAGACTTTCAATAGCACCTGCACCACAACACCACACCTTTTGTTTACTTCCACAGTAGGCACACTTATGTCCTATTAATTAAAACCTTATAATATACCACACATTCATTGTGGTTCAATGCTGCTCCCTGCCACTTGTGCTGTATAACCAGGTTTCTCAGCCACTGGGCCGTGGACAACTGATGAGACGCGAAGGCTTTTGATTGGGCCACGAGTATGTTCTTATTGTTTAAACCTAATGGTCAACCTAGGGACGAAGCAGACAGTGTGAATCGGTCGATCAGAGACTTTTGTACAGAATGAATGGGAGAGAAGTGGTGTTGAAGTGGTTATTGATTTATAATTCTGTGGCAAAAATAAGGATTTCTCCAAACAAAATGGCGTCTGTGCTTGCACAAAATGGTACTAAAAGCCGTATAGAACCTTCATTTTTTATTCTTGTGAGCTCAAATTCTAAATATAGGTTGACAAGACCTGTGACTATGGGTTTTCAGTGGCAGAAGAAAAATTCTTCTGACAGGGACGATAAAGCGCGGCTGAATTCAAAGAGGTTTGACACAAGCATTATATAAAATCTGGTATTCCGTCCTGTGTTACTGTTTGAATACAAGTTTACAGATTTTACTTCTCTAGAACATAAAACTTCAGAGTCTTTCTTTGAAATGAGTCCAACCACAAACAATAATAACTTCGTATGACAGAATTGTGATGTTTTTAAATTGATACTGTAAATTACAAAATGTCCACCAACATAGGGGTGAAAGCTAACATGCTGTGATAGATAGGTGGGCCCTAATGCTGAAAAGATTGAGAACCTTTGCTATACAATAGTTTTGGTACAATGTTGGTCATTCTGGAAGGTCTAAATCCTACTCACACTATACTATGACCGCATTGTATAATGCCGCATTGTATTGATTTGATCATATTTGAGTGATTCGATCACTTTATTGATTGTTGCTACATGTTGCTCTGTGGCTCAGGGAGAAACGTCTCATCACACTGTGTGTGTATACAGCTGCTGATGACACTAGAGTAATCTTGAAGCTTAAAGCTTATTTAAATAAATTACTTAAATGTACTGCTAGGCTAAACACCTTTAAGACATATGTCTTAAAATCTTTTTTCAGTGACATTTTTTAGTGTTAGTTTGTCAGCTTTATCGAATGAAAAGCTACGTTTCTGTCCCAGAGCTCTAGGTTTGCTACCAATATTGCTGTAAGCCTTTACACCTTGAATAGTACAGCAGTCAGAACACAACTTTGCAACTCAGGTGCAATAATGCAGGCAGTGGAGTAGTTAAGTTGAGTCGAATTCTACTTGAACTCACCATGTGAACAGTGAAGAGGTCCTGGCGGTTCAGCATGGGGAGAAAATAAGACCAAGCTGTGTTTTTGGTCTTCTTGGCATAATCGAAGAAAATGTTCACCCTCTGATGATTTTCCTGTATTGAAAATAAAACTGTTATTTTCTCTGGATTGAAAGGAAAGAAAGGTGTAAACATTAATAGTATCTATGCCTCATAAATAACGGAGTATGTCCTTCACATGCACTTTATGCCCAAAAGTCTGTACACATCCCACTGGTAACACAGGTGTTTAGCTGCAACACAATGCTTGTATAACCTCTATAGAAATGCTTTACCAATGTAATAAAAATTTCTGAAGCATCCACACAAGTTCTGCAAACTCTTTTCCAAACATTAGCTAGAGGGGTATAAAGGTTATAAAGCTTTGGCCATAAAGAGTATATAAGAATCCCATTAAATGATACCCTATTAAACCATCAAACAACAGTCAACACTGGCCCACTGACCAAGTTAAGACAATGTTTAATGAAGGGAAAAGCTATTTTGCCTATAGAAGAGCTTCTTACGGAGATGCAACCCAAATTTTGGTGTAAGTCAAGGTAGACCCAAGCCTAGTTTAATAACCTATCCTAACACAGTTGTAAAATCTATAAACACACACAAAAAAAAGACAAACATTTAGTTCTGCGCATTCCTCCACTGTACCCCACTAAAATTGTTCACCAACGTGAGTGTCATAAACTTAAAAACGTATGTCGAGACCCTCGTAACTTGAGGGCAGTCGGGAACGTAATCACTTTGCATACGGTTTACTACTGAGTGTTGATTTAATTTTGCATCAACTCAGATCTAACAAACTCATCTGAGCAAGAATATAGTATAGTTTTAGCTGTGAAAGATTGCAGGAACCACTGTGGTAGGTCAAGGCATTACAGCAGCAGGGAGCATAAACAACGAGCTTTAGACCAATACGAGTTTGAGTCAAGCCAATCTGCAAACTTTAATGGAGGTCTTTATGCAGGGATTGACATAAGTGTTACGCAAGCCCGAATAGACGTCAGTTGTACTTTTTCAGTCTTCACAGCGCAAAGGATAACCGGCATAACCTCCCGAGGCAAACATGGACAGCCAGTCACTCCGGACCCTGGCGAACACAACCCCTCACCAAATACGTAGAAACACAGATCTCTGTGCACACAAACTTGGGTGCAAAGAAATGTTTTGATATAAATAGTTTGCCGTTTCCTGTTGTGTTCTTAATTGGTAAGGGTCTGTCCAGCAGCAAAAGGTGCCAGTATTTTTTTGGTTCCAACCTTAATTGGCAAGGTCCATTCCTGTTATGCCCAATGGGGGGGAGGCAAGATGGCCTTAATCAAATCTCGCTAAATGTGTCTTTTCATGTGCCATTGGGATGTAATATTTTGTAGATTGGTCAGTAAATCTGCTGTTTGTATATTTAAGGACATTATGCTTTTGTTTCAGAGTCTGTTGTGTTGGTTATGTATTAATTGATTGTTTTTCGTTCCCCTCTGTTTTTGTAAATGGTGCTGGCCACCTGTTATATATTTGACTTGTCTAGTCTTCAGTGAGAGTGTCTTGTTAGTTGTGTGTTGAGTACTTTGACTCTATTGCTATGATTTGTCCCCTGCAATTTAGGGACCCAACAGATTGAACTGTTGAATTTGGAACGTTTTTAATTTGAATTTTTTTTCTTGCCTTTTTATTCTCTCTCTCTTTTTAAAGTGTGGATTTTGTTTTCTATCATCACAGTAACGTGTGTGTGTGTGTGTGTGTGTGTGTGTGTGTGTGTGTGTGTGTGTGTGTGTGTGTGTGTGTGTGTGTGTG
>JBBPCW010000010.1:13362239-13376107 GCA_037974425.1 Phenacogrammus interruptus | reverse complement strand
CCAGCCTGACGCCCGATCTGTAGTTTCATGTATTTACCTGTGGGGGCAGTAATGACTCTGTCCAGAGTGTTCACACGCGTGTCATCCTGGTTTATAGTTCTGCATTGAAAACACGGATCCCTATTCTTTCTTAAAACTCACCGTTTACATTCCTGTTTTAAAGACCCTCCTGATACGGCGCCGTAGGCAGGAGAGGAACAAAACGTGGTTTTTCTCAGTTGCCGTACAGAATCACGGGACATATTCGGTCCTCCAGAATGTCAACCGAACGCCATGTAAACGCCATGTAAACGCCATAGCGACGTTTTCCTCTGGGATTTTGACGCCGAGACAACGTTGCACGCAGCGTTTATTTGACGCCGTCCGAACGCGCAGCCGGCCGAGTGCCAGTGCTGAACGCCCGTGTGGACGCTCTGATTTGCTTCAATGAGCAGAAAAACGGGCGGCGTTTAATAGATGCTCATCTGGAGTCACGAACGCCAGAAAAACGCCTGGTTCAGACGTCCGTGTGAACGAGGCCTTAGTCACTATCAGTAAAGGTCACTCATTTATTGTGTGCTGCTGACCTAATTTATGTTTGTTGGGGCGCAATAATGCTTATACACACTAATTGCTCACTCGGTCAGCACACTAATCCACTTTATGTCCTAGCATTTATCTAATTTTATATGGAAAACTACTCTAATACTTGTTCAAAATCATACCTAAAAGCAAAAATACTTAGGAATACAAGAACGTAGGTTATCCAAGCCAGCCATTAAAAGCTACACATGCCTTATTCATACAACTCAAATTTGTACTAGCAGGGCTGGAACTGGTTAAAGGAGAGCCACAAATCTTGCAGACGTATCTTTGGCAACCCAAAAACACTGGAGTTCCGGTGCTAACTTTCCCTTCTGATTCAAAATGTCAGTCGTTGTGTTTTATCTTCCATCTATACCCTCTTCTTCTCTTTCCCTTTCTCTGTGTGTCCTCCTGTATTTCGTCTCTCCTCTCCTGCTCCCGTGTTCTCTCTGGTTGGCTGCTCCCAAGGCCTTATGGTCTAGAGGAGGACGTTAGGCAATATGAGCAAGACCTGGCCAAGAGGCTCTACCAGTCGCGTGTGAAGGCGTCCTTAGACAGTGCTGCAAATCCTCCCGCTTCCTGCTTCTCTTCCTCTCAGCCCAGGTCTGCCCTGCCCTGCGCTGCCCAGCCACAGAGCATTGCTAGGGCTGAGCTCTGGCACTTTAAGCTGCTTTGGATGCTTGTGGGAGTTGCGTGTGTGTGTAGACATGACCTTATAGGCAATCAATAAAAGTACATTGGATGCAAAAATGAATAATTATCTATATTCATGCATTAATTCTTAGTTATTCATTTTGAAATATGTAGTGAGTGAATGAGCTGTGCTGTGCTGTGCTGAGCCTGAAAGCCACATCTGCACGTGTGCAGTTCCTCAGTTGCACATTTTATCCTCTGCACTTCCTTGTCTTTCTTTTGTGTTCTGCCTCTTTCTATATAGATGCATTATCTGCCCTGGTTTTTGTCCAGCATTATTCCTGCATTTTTGCCTGTGTCTTTGCCTTTTTATTTTTGTGTTGGTCTCTGTGTAACTTACTTTGTCTTTTAACATCATGTGAACTTTCTAGTCCATACAAATCCTTCTAACATTTGATTGATTTCAAACTGCTCATCTCCTGCTCTTTGACCTCCTTCATCTCACTCTAATGGCATACATCTATTCTGTTTCTCCCTTCCGTGCTCAGTCTACTTCGTATCCTTACGTTAGGGCTGCACAATTAATCAGAATCATGATTTAGTGAATCCGATCATTCCCGCAATGTACTGTCGCTGTTTTTAAGTTGTACATGCACAACAGAAAACGTATTAATTGTGCAGTCTTAACTTTCCTTTGGGCTCTCTCTCATTTCTCTAACTTCACTCCTTTCTCTTCATATCTCACTACCTCTCCAGTTTTAACAGCATATTTCTATGTCTTCTAGGATGAAATCTCTGGAGCAGGATGCTCTCAAGGCTCAGATGGTCATTGCTAAGTCTAAGGAGGGACGAAAGAGGAATACCCTGGACCAGTTAGCTGAGTCCCCCTCTCCTGCTCCTACTCCCTCGCCCACCCCAATGGAAGGTAATTGGTCACTCACCCCTATTAGGGGCCGTTCACATATCGCGCCTAAAAATGTGTGGAAAACGCGAGGCGCGTCGCTTTCTCTTACTTTACAAAAGCGCTCGGGCGCTTGCGCACCGGAAGCGTCTGTCGTTGCTAAACAACCATCAGCCGCGCTCTCCATTTCCTCCAACGAAAAACCCTTGCTGTAACTCTGCTACACGATTTATTTATGCAGAAAATAAAAAAAAAGCTATAGTGTTTGGGTTCACCCCATTCTTCAAAACTGTAAAAAACACGAGGAATTTCACCAGCTGGTCCAGGAGCTCTGCCTGGAAAACGGGAGGCTCAAAGCCTGTTTCAGACTCTCGACACGGACCAGCTGGGTTTTATTTTAGGAACAGTTTGGGGCTTTACAAATTATACAGTTCAGGAAATCCCTGGAGCACAATGGTGAGCCGCTCCTCCGTGTTTCTGCCGAGGCCTCAGTGTAACGCAAAAGGCGAGGAAGCTAATTGGTTGAATCTTGTCACATGACCCGCTGTGCGCTCGCGGCATTCTGAAAAGTTGAGACGTTTTCAACTTGTCGCGGCGCGGTGGCGCCTGAAAAAAACGGGCGCGTCGCACCATGTGCACATCGCGACTGCGTCACTTCCATTATGAGCGCGGCTGCCGCGCGTCTACATTTGAAATAATGGACTTGTGCGTGCAAAAGACGCGATATGTGAACGGCCCCTTAGTCACACACATGGAGGCAGCATTGTGAGGTGTTCAGAGTCTGAACTGGTGTCTTTTCTTTTCCTCTTGAACAGATGTCAGTCCACGAGCTGTGACGTCACCGGGCCGACTGGTACGAGATTTTGTTTTTAATTGTTTGTTTTTATTTTCGATTCCCTGGCCTAAAGGAACACTGGCTTGGCTGCTTTAAGTAATCTAAGTTTCCACAGTCATGCATTATTAAAGCCTTGTTTCTTGCCTATTGGAAATGATCACTTATAAATCCATAATCACTTTTATCTTTCATTCATCCTTCAAAAAGCAAATCAAGCAAAGTCCCATTCACCCAAACTGCCTCCTCGTCCTTTTTCTTTTCCTGTTGGTTTCTGTCCACTCCTCACACTCCTCCTTTATTTCTTGCTGTTTTCATCTTTCTTTCTTTTTTTTTTTTTACCTCTTTCTCTCTCTCTCCTCTCGGCCATTCTCTCTCATTCTCTTGCTATTTCTTGCTCTCTCTCTACCCTAATCTCCCTCCACCCATCTCTCTCTACACCTCTTTAGTCCCTGTCTGAAAAGAAGTTTGACTACCGACAGTTTGCTGCCATTCCTTCTTCCAAACCTGTATACGACATTCAGGTATTGCCTGCATGCCAAGTTCCCAGGAACCCAACCTCCCAACTCAGTCCTATCCACCTGGCTTCCCCTGTTGCCTGTCTCCCTTCTGACCTTACTCATAACTAGGAATGTCTGTGGTAACTCGGCCTTCTGCTCCTCTCTGTAAAATTGATGATTCAGATTTTTATTTGGCCTCCAACTTCCAACTGCGCTGAGAACTGGTATCACATATTACTCCTCAGCTCTTAAACTCACTTCATATCTGATTGGGAAATTCAGTGAGATCTTGCCTTCCCAGTGTGTAAATGTCAAGGGGGTCGTAACCAGCAACTAGTTTAGGGCTTTTTATAGTAGCTTTATGGTGCTGCAGAACATGGGATAGTATACTAACCTCAGGTTGGAAAAAAGAACTGCTCTGCACTGATCATCTCCTCCATGTGAAGCCTTGTTCCACCACTCACCCTTGGTGACATTCAGGAGTCACAGTGCCCAGTAAGATGTGTGGGGAGTATAAACTAGTCTTGTGCTACTGCGTTCAGCTCATGTAAGAATTACTGTACATATAACTTTTCAACAGTGCCTTATAATAGGACATTTTGTCAGTAAGTATACATTAAGACAATTCCAATATATAATTTGTTTCTTTAGATCTCCCGGTGCTGCAAAGATCTGTGTTTACGTTTTTGGATCAGTTTCATGGCTATGTGTGGATGGGAGACTGTATTAATGGATTTTAGCCTTAGTAAGAAAATCATGTCAGTGTAGATGGCACATGACTCTTATTGACTTTTTAGCAATAGTTCGATTCAACCATTTGAGGTAGAATACAGGACTATTTTTCCCTCATCTCTTAAAACTAGTCTCTATATAATTAGGTTGGAGTTTTAGCTGGTTTTGATGGAATAGATGGCGCAATGGGCCTTAGAGGGAACATGTGGAGCTAGGAGCAAGGAAAGGTTGCCCTTTTTGGTGTTTTGTGTCTCTTTGGATGTTTCGATGGTCATGTGTCACAGAGTAATGTATTGATTGTCGTCGTAATATCTTATAATGTGAGCCCACACAAAAGACCACCAAATGAAATACATGTCAACATTTTACAACAGCCACAGCTGATTTCAAAAACTGTACCTCAAAATATGTACCATATGTCATATTGGTGTAACCGCTTCAGCGTGTCAGTGATGTACAATGAGGAACATAAGGATTTTGCAAGTTCTCCCTTTTAGAAATCATGAAGGGGTCTGGAATTTGTAGGTGCATTCTCACTAAATGTAAAAAAAAATAAAATAATTAATTTGTATTGCACTGCTGCACATAAGTATTTGAACACCTGAGAAAATCAGTGGTAATATTTGGTACAGAAGCCTTTGTTTGCAATTAGAGAGGCCAAACATTGCCTGTAGTTCTTGACCAGGTTTGCACTGCAACAGGGATTTTGGTCCAATCCTCCACACAGATCTCCTCTAGATCTGTCAGGCTCTGGGGCTGGCGCTGAGTAACACAGAGTTTCAGCTCCTCCAAAGATTTTCGATTGGATTTAGGTCTGGAGACTGGCTAGGCCACTCCAGAACCTTGATATGCTTTTTACAAAGCCACTCCTTGGTTTTCCTGGCTGTGTGCTTCAGGGCATTGTCATGTTTGAAGACCCAGCCATGACCCATCTTCAGTGCTCTGACTGAGGGAAGGAGGTTGTTGATCAAAATCTCACAAACCATGGCCCCATTCATCCTCTCATGGCCCCATGATGTTTCCACCCCATGCTTCACAGTAGGGATGGTGTTCTTTGGATGCAACTCCTCCTACTTTTTCCCACGGCAAGTTAAGTTTAGACCAAAAAATTCTATTTTGGTCTCATCTGACCAAGACTTTCTCCCATGTCTCCTCTGGATCATCTGGAACCTTCCGTGCAATGCGTGATTTGAAGCCATGATGGCGTGGTGTTCTACCGATAATGACCTTTGAAACTGTGGTCCCAGCTCTCTTCATGTTATTGACCAGCTCCTCCCGTGTAGTTCTGGGCTGATTCCTCATCTTTCTTATCAGCAGTGATACCCCACGAGGGGAGATCTTGCATGGAGCCCCAGTCCGAGGGAGACTGACAGTCGTCTTTAGCCTCTTCTGTTTCCTGACAATTGCTCCAACAGTTGATCTATTTTCACCAGCTGCTTGGCAATTGCCCGGTAGACCTTTCCAGCCTTGGGGAGGTCTCTTGTGTCTTTGGACTAGGGCTGGGTGATCAGTCGAAAAGTAATCGAAATCGACGTTCAGAAGCTATAATCGATCCAATTTTTCCAGGTGGATTATTTCGATTACTTTCTCTTTAAAAACGCTACCGCGTGTGGAGTCACGTGACCCCGCTCCGTTGTGTTACCTTGTTCTCCTGAAATGTCTAACACCGAGAGCTTAAACGCTGAGACGATGGAGCGACTTGTCAGTGAACTATGAGGGTAAAATAAATAAATAAATAAATAAATAAAATAATCATTTATTAATCGAGATTTTGATTTTAGGCCAAATCGCCCAGCCCTACTTTGGACAGCTCTTTGGTCTTGCCCATGGTAGTAGTTGGAGTCTGGACAGGTGTTTTTAAAGAGCCCAGACAGGTGCTACTAAGTGGAGTAGAGGTGAACTTCTTAAAGGCAGAGTAACAGGACTTTCAGAGCCAGAATTCTTGCTGATTGCCAGGTGTTCAAATACTTCTGTGCAGCAGTGCAATACAAATAAATTCTTTACAAATCATACAATGTGATTTCCTCCATGATTTCTAACTTGCAAAATCACAGGGAGTTCAAATACTTACGTCCTCACTGTATCTGTCCTTTGTTTTTCCAGTTGCAAGTTACGAAAATGCGAAATTAATTTTTCCAGATTACACATTGATGTCTGTTGGAAGTAAAGCCAGTCAGGAAGAAGCAGAAAAACTGTTTGGTGGCCTTTTGAGTGTGCCATGATTTGACTGTTTGTTGATTTCTGTTCGTGGTGTGTATGTTTGATGTTGAGCTACAGTGATGAGCAATACCTTCACCCTGACAGCTGTGACAAAACTAGATGCACAAGAGCTTTGTGCAAGTCAGGACAACCCTTGAGGGTGAAAGACTGTGTGGCATGGTAATACTTTGTTTGCTATGGCCCTTTTTAAGAACTGTTTCACCGATTTCACAGTTTAGCAGGAGTAGTGATTATTGCCCCAATCAACTCTTTGGGCAAGAACGATTGTATGCAAGGTTTAGACAATTTTTTTTTTCCTGGAAGGTTACACAATGTATGTTTTGAGTTGATACTGGGTCCCCATTATTGATAGAACCATTTAACCCCTTCCTGTAACAACTCTAATATCAGAAAAAGACATATTAGTTGTGGCTTCAAACCACAACTGCATCCTTTGACAGGAGATGGAATTGGACCTGGGTCTTGTTCTGGTTTGTGATCCACTATTTTCCACCATCTTTATGCCTTTTTTTTTTTGATGGTCCTGTGCACTTACGGTGACCTTCCCCATGTCCTGGTGGAGTATACATGATGAGTTTATTCCTCTTCTCTTGCAGTCTCCTGGTGCCACAGATGACCTTCACTTCATTGATGAGGCCTCCACTAACCCAGGTAAGCTGCTGAAAGCTTAGCTTACAAGTATGATTCATCAGTTCAAGACTCAAGGTGTCATTTGATGGGCAGGTTGAGTATACTGTCCACTACTACTTTGCTGACCATTGCTGTCCTCTTGACACAGGCAATTTCCTAGGATAGGTGTTCTTCTGATATTGGTAGGAGGTTGGAATGTGTGTGTATGCTTGTGTGAGTGCATGTTTGGGTCCTAAATGAATGCATATTTGCTGGAGCTTTTAACATGTCTTAGACAGGCAGCTGGAAGCTTGCTTATATGTGATTTACACATCTGATTAAGAATTCAGCAAAACTAGGAGAAAAATGTGAAATGTATGATTCATTTGTTTTGTTTTGTTTTGTTTTTGTTTTTAAATGTATGCACAACATGAAATCCCCCACCAATGATTAAACAACATCTAGATCCAGTGCCATCTGCTTCTGGTCCTAAAGTAGGAGCGTGCAGGACTAGCGCAATCCAGTTCAAGTGGAACATGTTTTTTTTCATCTTGTATTTTCATAGCAGAATCACAAAATTCCAGCCTGAATACCATTTTTTTATTCCAACCAAACAGGAACACACCTGAGTCTTGAAATAGTTGTTCAGTTGATTTCCTGCTGGTTAAGAACAAAAGTGACAACTGTCGATATTATGTCTATGGGTTAAGTTGTATAAAATTGGCCCAAGCTCCTGAATTGTTCACAAATACCATTTTCACTACCATTGCATTTTCATTTGTAGCAGAGATGGGTTGTTTAAAGATCATATACTCAGAGATTTTAAAATATATTTAGTACGAAACAAAGCTTGTTAAGCTTTCTCCCCACCTCATACACCACAGGTTTGTCCACCAGGCCCATTTTAAACTAATGCTCGACAAGCAGGTGACTACTTCATTCACAGTTTTGTAGCAGGAGAAAAAAAAACAGTGCTCTCAGGTGCCAGAACTGAAAAAACACTAATCTAATGCTCATTTTATTACACTTCCAGTATGGAATAGTTTTCGATAAAAGGTGCACTTTATAAACTGAACTAATATGCAGAAGTGTTGCATCAGCGCCAGCCTAAATGTGTAAATACCTTCCACATTCTCACTTAACACTGTCTTTCCATGTTGTGCATGCATGACTAACAAAAAGTAAATCAAATCACTGGTCCGCGAGATTTCAAATCTGCATGGCATGCAATGCTCATATATAGCCAAGTAGGTTCATTATGATTATTTGCAGCTTGTTGTTTTTCTGCAAAATGTCATGTGAATGCTATGATCGGGTCCTTCCACAAGAGTTTAGACGAAGTTCTAGTGCTTTTTGTCTAAATTAACCTTTACTCCTCTACATATTTACTGTTTCTTTAACATCCGAGCAAAGTAGTGTCCTGCTTCTTACTAAGGTTGATAAGTGAGGTTTCACATGCAACATTCTCACAGGCCACAGGGTGTGCTCGCCTTGCTTGGGAAGAGGTGGATAGGGCTGAAGCCTACAGTTTACTCACAGACCCTGCTACTGAATTGTGTGTCTTGTCCTGTCTCACTCTTCAGCTTCCTATGTAGATGGAGAGGTGCCAGTAGCTCCTGTGACGGCCACGTCGGCTCTGGAGGAGATGGCTCTGTACAGCAACAAGCGTAAACTTCGACAAGGCCGGCGCAGCCTGGAGACGCCTGTTCCCACATAACCATATTCACAGTACAAATTAAGTAGCAATGCTAAGAGGTATAAACTAAAGCAGCATACATTCACAGAAACGTGTGAAAAACATGTACACAAACAGATGATCAACGACTCTAACTTCAGCGCCGACCATCAAGATGGCTGGCTGTTAAACACTACAGCTTCTTGTCTCCTGCACACCAGTCTTGCCTTTACAGTTGGCATAGTTATGGAGGACCTCCCCTCTGTAGTAGATGTTGGAGGTGGCAAACATACCAGTCATAAACCATTTAATATTTTTTTTTTCCCTCCACCTTCAGTTTGCGTTTTAGAAGCTGAATTATTTTTAAAAGATACTGTTTGGAATTCTTTTTAATACTTCAGTTTTAAACCTCTACTGATTTTTATTGTTTAAAAAAAAAAAAATTCAATGAAAAGATGTAAATGTGTTAATTTTCACTAGCAACTCCTAAAAGATCTGCCATTTGAAAAGAAGCCTTTTCTGCTACCTTCCCTGCCCCATGCAGGCTAGAAGGGTTTTTGTCCTACTTTAGGATTTTAAAACATACATTTTTAATACCTTATACGTAATTTATTACTGTAATATACCCTCTCATTTCTACATGGACATCCTTCAATTTGCCGCTTTTATTAGCTTTTACAAGATGATGAACGTATCATAACTAGGTGTAAGAAAACCCTTCACCTGTCATTTATCATAAGGCATAAAATGTTACCAACTTCATAAACATATCAAAATCCAATATTCGGTATTGGTTAAATGATACAAATGAATGTATGTTTTTCTTTTTTGGTGTTTGTTTTGTTTTCATCCGACCGTAACGCTACAGAAATTGTCCATTTAGATTTCATTTATATGTAGCATCATGCAGTCTGCTTTGGCTCATTTGAGTGACAGCTTAAACCAAGCTAAATGGCTCTTTAAGTCTGTCTCCAGCAAGACTAAGAAAATAGACCAGTATCATGGCATCTGGGAACCCCCTCGAAACCGTACTTTTTAAAAGTTATACGATTACCTCCTCAGAAATTCTTAAATATCCTCATTTTGGGGTTTTGTACTGCTTGGACCATGTCGGCATGTTATTTTCTGCAACATTCCCATTACCCGACAATTAAACACACACGCGCAGTCCAAATGTGCAAATACCGTGACCATGTTCAGGCAACTTTAATGCACCAGTCTCAGCATCTCCATCAAAATATGGTACCATTTTCTCTATTTATCCTACACTGGGGTTGGGGATGCTATTTGTTCACTTGCTTCTTTTTTTCCCCATGTGACTGCTAATATCTTTTGTCTCTGGGGCAGACAAGCATGTGAAGGTAGTAGATTATATTTTGACTATACTACTTATTTTCTTTTGAATCTGTTTAATTTAAATCTGAAGCCACTGAAATTATCTTTGTTGTGTGAATAATGTACAAAATGGTGAAAGAAGCAAAAATCCAAGTTGAAACTGAGCCAGTCTGCACCAAGACTAGGCACCTGGGTGACCGGTATAATCCAGACACGGTCTAGACTGGGTGCTCCTTGCATGTATATTGGCTTTGTTGCAATTTTTCTTTCAATTCTGAGTTACGAAAAGAAACTTTCCATCCCTCTCTTGAACACGTTGACTGTTCTGAAACCCATTTGTTCTGTTATTTCAGCTGCCATCTACACTGTGGTCAGATGACTGCCATTTCAAACAATGTTTTTAATTTAACTTTACTAATCTTAGCTTTTTTTCGTGTTTCTCTTGCTAACTGAAATTCAGTTTTGGATGATAACACTTTGGGAATGGCTGATCATTTATTGTATTTTTTTTTAAAGACCTGTAGAAATCATGTTTTCATGTAATTGTTGGGATTCACTACATTTTTGCAGCAAGACAGTTGTTTTGATATCTCATTTTTGCTCTTGATTTTGGTGGGGGGGGGGCTTTTTTTGCTAAGTGAATGGGGAGGGGGGTGAAGGCTGGGGATAGAGCTCATTCAGGACTGTAACTAGTGAATTTGTACAACCAAAGAAGTCTATTTTGTGGTTCAGGAATAATAAAGTTTACTTTTCATTTAACAAGCTAATGTCCCAAAATGTCTTTTGTGTGATTTATGTTTAGGAGAAAACTGATGAATCCATTATCATAAACATGGACTGGTATTTGCCATGGTTGAGCAAAACATTTAGTGAGTGGGCAGTTTCAAGGGCTATAAGTGGAGGCAGGAGTGGAAAGAATACTTTCACTCCAATATTTCTGTCTAGAGTTAAGAGAGAAAGTGAGCAGTATGGTGCTATACACCAGCATCGTGTGGATCTAGATGTACGAGGGAGTCTGGATTACTCACTAGGTATGTGTACCTCAAGTGCTCCTCCACACCTGGCCACCAGAGGGCCCTGTAAAACTGGATTTACAGTATAAACTCGTCTCTTTAGCATCTTTTCTTCATTCCCCCAATTGAAACAGATTGGTGTGTATATTTGTGAGCACTAGTGATGCACCATTGTTTTTTTTTTTTTTTAAAAAAGTGACCATCTGCTATGATTATGCAGCGCTTTATAGAGGTACAGTACTGTTTACCCTTGTTTATCCCCATAACAGACACCATCCTTGTTAGTTGTAGTGTTCAGGTGAGATGATGTCTGGCAGTTTGAGCTTGTTTGTTCCAGCTCCCATGTTCCTCCTGGAATCAGGACTGAGAGGAACCGGCCTGCTGCCTCTCTGCAAAGGTAAACACATGCAGTCATTGGTTTACGTCTGTTTATACTGTTTAATGATTGTGCAATGTCACTGGTGTCCTGCGGTACAAACTTTTAGTCCTTTTGTAAGCATGTTGTTAAATATTGCTTTATAAACAAGCCCTTGTCGTTTCTACTAGCTTTTCTACTGCATGCGTGTGTGTCTCACCCCTTACCCTCCGTAGTGTCCTAATTTGTGCATTGTAAAAGGGCATAGCCTTGGGACTTTCTGAAAGCAGCTCCATTCGAAGGCACTCAAACTGCTGTTGTTCGTCAACCTCCTGTCCATGAATACAGTAACACACTTAGTTTCAGCTACAAGAAACTTGGGCTGTAAATGCATTTTCCGGGTGCTTAAGAAAATCTTAATTCCCAATTTTGTTATTAAAGGCGAGACTACACCGAACAGACAAGCATCTGGTCAGTTACATATACGTCTGTGTGTGTTCTAGAATGTTCTCACCCCATTCTCCCTGCTTCATCTGTTCTCATGAGTTATATTTGGACATTCTAAGAACAGCTGCAGACCTTTAGCATGTTCCTTGTGTTTGTCCAGTCAGTGTGCTCTGACCTCTAGACTTCAAATCTTCAAATCTTGTCGAGACCTTACCATACACAGCTGCTAAACGTATTATTTTTCAAATGAATATAAAATACATTGTGGTCGGTAACTTACAAATTTAATTGCAAATCCTTTCTAACATTTTAGGTCCAAGAATTCTCTTGAGAACCAACCCTTTGGTTGTATAAAAGAAGTACAAACATTTACTTACTTAGTTACCCGCACCCCAACACCCACCCAACCCTTAAGTGCTGGACAAACCATACTTCGGCTGCATCTAACCTCCTGCAGTTTAGTCGTTCTAGTCAGACATTGTATTTCATTTTGTGATATTAGTGAGACAGGCACATCCCGCCACAATAAAAAGCTTTAAAGTACTAAAGCAAATATTACCTTATTTAAAGGTATTTAAAGGATCATAATGTAACTAACCAGACTTAAAGCTTTATCCACAGATATCAAGCCTGGTCTGATGGGTCCACCTCTGAAAATCGACTGAACCTCATCTGGCAGCAAGAAAGACTCGTTGTACCAGCTCTCAAACTCTATGGGATAAATAGCAACAGTTAATCTAATCTGAAGAAGAGGTTTAATAAATAATAATAATTTTTATTTATATAGCGCCTTTCCAGAGCTCATTACTACACACACAGTTCCAGAATTTGCACATTCAGGGTTTCTAGGACACGAACTAAAAGCCTAGTCTTGGGTTAAACTACAAAAAAATGGGGATTCACCATTTAAAATGTGTTAATTTGCACCACCTGCTTGCCTTAAACCAATTTTTATAGATAACATGCTGTAAAAAATGTGCAAAGGGAAAAGTGCAGGCATTAGCAGACCTCAAGATGGCTACTACTGTTGTTCGCTATGTAGTTTTGTAATTTTTCTAGGAACAGATAAGGGATGAGCTGCAAATTAGATTTGAGGATAAGCTAGAGGAGCTTACCAGTGATCAGGCGTTTGCGGCACTGGTTCACCAGATGCTGACAGTAGCGCACCTCAGCTTTGGTGTTGAGCAGCTCTTCATAGATCTGCCTGTATCGGTCCTTCGTCTCTCTGAGGCTTATGAGTACAGCTAACTCAGCCTCATCCAGCACAGGCTCTCCTTCCTCACTCACAAACTGCCCTGATGAACAGACAAAGGCACTAAGGCGGTTTTCTTAGGCCACAGGGAAAAATACATTTTAATTCTTACATGACATGCCAGATTATGGTCATATATACCCTGGGATAATGGTTCTGTCTAATCTTGTTTTTTCCTACTAGATGGTCTTAGTCACTTTTTATTTCTTGCTGCTTCTCAAAGTTTCTGTACTTGTTTTTCTTTTTCAATGTCTTCCTTGGCTTGTTCGCAAGGGATTGGTATATGGATTTATATGAAGCTGCTTTGGTTTTCTTAGTAACCATCTGAATTTACTGGAGCGCCTAATTATGCCTACTGTATATACACTAACACATGATGTACCATGTGAAAATTATACCATTGCTAGCAAAGGTTAGCTTGTTACGGAGTTAGCTTGTGATACTGCTATGAGCACAGACGACTTTGGATTATTAGGGAGTACAATCCCTAGCATCTTCCAAACCTGCAGTTATTCATTTCTATTTGATAAAGAAAATATGTTAAGTGGGCCAGACTGTCTGCCCACTAGGGCTGCACAATATATCGCAAATTTACCGTCATCGTGATATCAACATGCACACTCTGGTATACAATTCTGTAGTGTTGTATTTTTCTGTACATAAGATTTAGATTATTTACTATATTGTATAGTTAATTTATATAGTACATATGTATATTCACAAATATATCCATATTTATAAACAGAGCAAATATATATAGTACTTTTGTACATATATGTTTATAAACATTTTTACTATAA
>JBBPCW010000010.1:13334916-13348626 GCA_037974425.1 Phenacogrammus interruptus | reverse complement strand
CTGAACCGCTTGAATTTCAATACAAACAAACAGAAAACATGGGGTGTTCTAAAACTTTTGACTGGTAGTGTATATATTTAATATTATATATTTTTTTGTATGGGAAGGAGCTTGATGTTTACTGTATGTGTGCTTTGCAATGTTTCTAATGTGTTAACCTGCTTGTGTACCATATGTTTAAAAAGATGGTGGGTGAATGCAACCTAAAGCTATTCTTCACCACTGATCACAACACTTTTCTCTTTCACACTGAAATAAAACATTTGAAAATAGCATTCAGTCATTTCTGTGGGACTGCATTTCATTATCATGTGATCTCTTTTTTGTAACTCATGCAGCCCACATAAAACCCCTACAATGTCTTATCTGGGCAAGTGATGCAATGTCCTCTTCATGTTTGCACAGCATTGCGCAAGTCGTAACCATCACATGTGTCATATCACAACATAGGTCACATTTCTCAATAAATTCTGAAGGGCTGACTGACCAGAATGGATTCAAGAGCCTGGTCAATGTGGCTGAATTTGGCTTCTGTGCGGAGGTTGAGAGCTGAAAGAAGGTTTTCTTGAGCATTTTCCCATTTCCCCAGCTTGGCATTGATCAGTCCAATATTGTGCAGTACCTAAAAGCATGGAACAATTAAAACTCTATAAACTAGTGCTTTAATAATTTAGTCAATTCTGAAGGATTATATCAGTTCTTCCAAATATAATCTTTCTAATAAAATGAGCACAGTAGCTGTGCTAATTCTATATTATTGTGATCCTAAAAAGCATAAATAAATTCATATTAATGTCTTATTATAGGCAAAGCCTAAAAACATGGAGTGTGGTCAGATTACAGAGATACAGTTGATGGGCTTTGTAGACTAAATTCAAACTATCCTTTCAAACTATCAAAGATATTATATACAAGCATGTCTGTCTGACTGATGACGTTATGTAAAGAATGAAACAGTCAGTGTATTACTTCAAGCTGTTCTTACCTCACAAGCATAAAGTTTATACCTCAGACCGAGAGGTTTGTAGTCAATGAGCTGATTCCCTCTCAGTTGCTTAAAGGTTTGCTGGAAATCCAGCAGCGACTCCTCAAACCTTAAGTTGTATTTAGATGTTAGTGGTACAGTCATATGAAAACACTGCAGTTTAAACAACCCCTGTCACATGACATGTCGATTTCTTTAAGTGAAAATATTTTTCCACATTTTTCGCCTTAATTTTGTCATGTGTAATTTCATCCACAGACTAGAACCCCAGCAATCACACGATACCACCCACACTGGGAGGGTGAAAGCTGGCATGTGCAGGCGAATCATGTAAAGCACTACATCTTTTGGAACTGGCATTATGGCTCACCGTGCTTGGAGGAGAATGTTAACCACCATGTTATGTCAGATAACACACGGCCATGCTTGCTGGCACTGTGCTGACACGGGTGCGGCATCCTCCCCACTCTCAGCGAGTGAAGCCACAGGAAACAAATTTTAACATGGGATTTTATACCCCTTTTTAGTGCACAGATTTTTTCTTGCTGAGAACATTAAGTGTGCTTTTGCACTGGTCACAGTTTTTTTGTTTCTTTTCCAATATGTTTAATTCAACAGATATTGAACACAATAACAATAAATCATTAAAATGTGCTCTCTGGGTGCAGATGCATACTTATTTTCACTTAGAAAATCAACAAAACCTGTAATGTGTCCAGGAGGGCTCATTTACAACAGATTTCCTGCTTGTGAAATGCTGAAGACATTAGAACATTGGTATTTGTAAAATATAAACAGTCTTCACTGGGCTGAAACATAATATGATACTGACTGATGATCAAAACACTTACTTTTCTTTTTTGTAGAATGCGATTCCCCGTTGAAAAAAAGCAACAGCCAGGTGCTCATCTTTTCCAATACTGCTGTCGAATGCCTTGAAAAGAGAGAATAATACTGGGCTTCCTCTTAAAGAGACTGACAAACATTTACTTCCCCTTTTTAAACCGTAGTGTTTTGTCTTAATGGAACTACAAACTTATATATAATATACATATATAACATTCAGTACACTAATGTCAGCTTTTGAGAAGCTCATAACTCGCTCACTGAGGCTAAATGTAATTACTTTAACACTTTGACATGGTTACCTTTTCAGCAGCATCAAGGTCATTGTTGTTCAGATGGAGGCAGCCAATGTTGTAGGTGATTTTAGACGTCTTCTCTTCAATGTTCAGGAATGTCCTGAGAGCAGAGGTTACGTCTCCTGTCTCTGCATAAGCCACTGCTTCGTCCCACTGCCGCAGAGTGCTCACAAATGACATGTTCACCTGACTGCTGGTCAAATCTAACTGAACAGTTCTCTTTCCTGTGGCGAGCTGATGAGAGCTTGCACTATCAGAGAGGAAGTGGTTGAATGAGAGCTGATTTCCACACCAGACAGAGATTTTACTTGCCCCAAAGCCCTAGAATTGAGAACTGGCACTGGGCTAGTGTAAATTTATTTAAAAATTAACTCAAGTCTGTTTTTATGTGTATTGTGGTTTTCACACCAGCTGTTGGTCCCAAAGCAGCTAAGGGCAAAGATTAAAAAGAGGTGCTTTTAATTATACATCAGTGAAATAACTGAAAGACCTAGCAGAATACCAATTGCGTAAAATGTCAGCAATGAGGATATGGTGCAAAAAAGGTCACTATGTGCGCAAAAAGTTTCTAACTTTATAACAGTGTTTACCACTTCCCCTCTCTAAACGAACATCTGTGCTTAGGGCAGGTCTCAGGCAGTTTATGCATATTAGAACACACTATTATGGAGCACCGGTCTGTGGGGCCAGCTTGTGAATCTTTGAATTGGTTATTTGATTCATCGCAAATGGCATTTTGACAGAACTAGCTCATGAAAGCAGCTGGACTGGTGCTAAAGAGAGCACTTTGGGCTAATTACTGCACATATCTTCTATAAATCTGTGCTTGTAATAATTAGGAATTAGGGGGGATTCCACTGATGTTTAAAACATTGTTACGTGGTTTGATGTGATATGATTCACTCTACAGAAACACATCAACTAAGATTTCTTTACAGTAATGGCGATAGGTACCAGGGGTCACAATGTTGACAACATGCATAGACATTTAATGTATCATCCACATCCAATGCTATTAATGGTAAAATACATTTAAACCCTTAATAAAAGGCACTCAAGACCATGAACATGTTTAAAAATGTTTTAGAGGCTTATTTCTGAAGAATCATGAACCAGATTGCATTAAAGAATAAAACTGATCTGGTTCGTTTTTTTGGACATAACAATCACTGGCCAAATCTTATTGTACAATATTGTGCAGTGAATGAAATGTATATCTATTCCTCTTGGAAGTTACTTATTTTTAAAGCAAAACATTTTTGTTACTTTTTCTGTATGATAAAATTGACTGGTGATGAATCACTGGATTGGATGTTAATGTTTAATGTATGTCCTAACAATATTTTGGTTAACTTAAAAATTAAATATTTAAATATTTATGTCGGTAAACCAACAACACCGCAACTGAAAACGATGTGGAGGGAAATGGGAACCAAACCGTCCGAAAGATTCGAAAGAAACTGAAATTATTTGGTCAACTGGATATTGGTTTGGTTAACTTTAAATTAAACTTTTTCTCACTAAAAGATACTTCTAAATAATACTTTTCCCTTTTAAATTTTTAAATGTACTTTTACTAAATACTCAGTTCAGCGAACCAACAACCTCCCAACTATAAACATGTGGGGAAAAGGTCGGGTCGATAAACAGAATCGAGCATACTGTCCCTTCGAAAATTTTGAAAAAATCAACTGAAACTACTAAATAAGACTTATTCTCTTAAAATAATTAAATGACATATTGTTTATGATAATGTGCTACATAAATACAATAGCATTTAATATTGGTTTCGGTCAACCAACACCCCAACCAACAATATTGGAGGAAAAAAACCAATGAATTGATAAACAGAACCGAACCGTCCCTGAGTTTGAAAAAAAAAAAATCGACTGAAATGAATCATTGACTCGGATATTATTTTTAATGGATGTCCAAACAATGGCTACTCGCCGTTTCAAGTAACTAGTAAGTAACATACAACACCTCTACTCACTAAACATATGGTTCGGTAAACCAACCCCAACGAAAAGTATGTGGTGAATAATAACGGACAGAATCGAATCGAACCGTGAGTTCGAAAGAATCGATTGAAATGAATCAATTATTTTTAACGCATCGCTACAACATGGCGACGGTTGCCAGGGCGACCGCGCGGGGCCGTGGCGCGGGCCGCTGGGAGAGGAGGAAGCTGCTCCAGATCTCTATGGTCAGAGAGGGAGCATGGCATTTCCTGTGAGTGTAAACAGAGCCGTCGGGCTGCCATGGCCTCGTCCTTTAAGTGAGCGGATCGGAGCGTCAGCCGGAGCTTTTTTCTCCATGAACCAGCCGCTCTTCAGCTCGAATGAACGCAGCGGCGGGGTGTGTTAGCGAGCTAACATGGACGTGGGTTCGATGCTGTACAACAGTTTGAAAGATGTGACCTGGAGCTCCACCACCCTGCCCCTGGACCGGCTGGTCAGTGCCTACAGACTGCCCCAGGTTGTGAAGCTGGACGGCGGTAAGGTCGAGCTTAGACAGCTCCCGCTTCTTCTACACACACAGCTGAACACTTTAGGCCCCGTTTGGTTTGTGAGAATGTTTTCCTCGTTTAGAAAACTCGCTCCTCTCCCAGGCGAGCGTGGGTGGCGGTGCTGTTCGACTGGAATGCCGAACTTTAGCTCTCCGGCTAAAGTTAGCAGGCAGCTTAGCTAGTCTGTGTTAGAGCCTGCAGGCGGTTAGCCTGCCTGCTAACTGCTAACACCGCACCAGGGTCTGTCTGAGTTCAGCTGTCTTACTCAAAATGCGAGAACCGAGCGTATTTCCTCTTCATATCGGATAAACCAGAGTCAGATTTATTGATCCAGGAGGAAATTGCTTAGTTTTGACTGAACATACAGTCTAGATAACTCTAAATAAAATAATCTGAAGAAAAAGCCTCCATGTGAAAATACACTCTACTATATAGAGAAATGCAATAGATAACATAGTTAGAGAAATCACCCGACACAGTAGTTTGGATTGGACTTAGTAGATATCAATATTAAAGAAGTAATATTGACATAAGTAATGGTGTTGCACATGTAAGACTGTTGCTTATAATGTTCGCTGTTTTCAGCCAGCCAGTTCGTTTAACTGGTAATTCCTTTTCAATTCACCAACTGTATACCAATTCTTTACCAACAAGTTAATAACATTATCTTGGCAAACGTGTGTATTTTCCTAAATTAAAAACGAATTAGATGATAAAGATTTTAAACCTCATTGCTTTGATTTAAGTAATAGCAGTCCCTCTTACACAGTGTTTTTGTGGTGCCTTGTAATTGGGACCTTTAATTGTGTGTTTACAGCTTAGAATGTTCTGATAAAGTTAAAGCTTTAATTTCCAGTTGGAAAGGGAATGGAAATTGAAAGAGTTGGTTCGTTTGAAATGTGGCCAATTGGTAAATAAACTTGGGCATACAACAACACCAGCAAGCAGTTGTTATGAAACACTTTAATCTTGACGCTGCTTTGCACATATTCTCAAATCTACAAGTCATGGAGTCCCTTTGCTTGCTGAGGTGTATGAATTGTAGATCGCAGAATACAGATCGCAATTATTGTTGGTTTAGAAACTGGCTTGACAACAGAGATTTGATTTACAGTACACACATAGTTTGCTTGGTGATAAGTTTGTCTTTTCCCTCCACGCCACTGTTAGTAGCAGCTCCATGAGCTGTGTGATGGAGAGACTCCTCTCCAATTTTAACCTCTAGTCCATCAGTGGGATGTGCCTCTTGCTGGCTTTATGTCTACTGCAAATCTTGCTACATGGAAGTTGGGGCACAACACACTGACACATTCTGTTTGGCCTGGGACTGCTGAAATGGGATGAGAATTAGTGAATGGATAAGATTTGCATATAGATGTGATCTAAAAAGGATACGCCAGTAGCTTTAATGTAAATGACTTCCCTCAGCATTTCCTCGAGTTAAAGAGGTTTACTAAATAATAGCCTGGTTGAATTTGGAAGGCAAGTTGAGCTCACTTGCAATATTTATATGAATACAATTTGTGTTAAATTTGTGTTCAGATAATGTGTGTGAAGGCACTATTTGCTCACAGATGAATTGTGCTGATGCTAAAGTGTCAAATTTCCATATTGATGTAGGTAAGTGTCTTTCTTTCCAGGGGAATCAGTGGAAGGGCTAAGAGAAAACGACTACCTCTTGATTCATTCGTGTCGACAGTGGACCACGATTACCGCCCATAGCCTGGAGGAGGGCCATTATGTCATCGGACCAAAAATCGAGATCCCTGTCCATTATGAGGGTGAGGCTGCTTGCACTGTGTAGGGCTGGCTCTGGTTCTCTCTGGATACTCACCCAGCAGTGCAGATTCTCTTGCCATGTTTCAAATGTTCATAAATGTTCATAAGGGCTAAATGACAACAAAATGATTTCAAGAGTTAAATTAGTCGAATCAGCACCGGCATTTTCAGTATAGTGAAGGTACTGCATCCACTTTATGGGCCGCAGCATTTTCCATTAGTTTGACGCTGGCAGGCAATTATCTAATTGACCTCTCCATATTGACGTCACTCTTTTGAGAAGGATGTTTGACTGCATAAATACCGAGGGAGAGGGAAAAAAGGGCCACCCCTTCTCATTAAAAAAATTGATGTTCATTAAGCGTATGTTATCTTGGCAACCATATTTTTATTTAAATTAAGAAATTAATAGTAACTCCTCTTACGCAATGTTTTTGGTACAAAGACGGGGTCTTTCCTTGTGTTTACAGCTCAGAATGCTCTGATAAAGTTAAGGCTTTAATTTCCAGTTGTAAAGGGAATGGAAGTTAAATCCAAATCAAATAATCAGATTTGTATAGAGTATTTATGTAACTGAACTTTAAAACAATGTCCGTCGGCAAATGGTTTCTTCATTTAAAAAATGTCCATGGATGCTCCTGTAGGCAGTACCAGTATCCTTGCACCTACTACCTTATTATGGTAAATACGAATTACTATACGTCATTAAACTACGTAACGTGATAATGACATAATGGTTTAAGCAGGAAGAAGGAACAACGTTTGCAAACTCACACGCATTTAAACAGGATGGCTAAAAGAATTTGTCTACAATAACAAATTTACTTTAGGCCAGGGGTGTCGAACTCCAGTCCTGGTGGGCCGTGGTCCAGCACGTTTTGGTGATTTCCCTGGTTCATCTCACCAGTTAATTGTCACATTTAGTGAATGTGGTTGAGGAGGAGAACCATCAAATGGTAGGAATCGATACAAAATGAAATGATGCAGAATGGTCATGTTTGTGTGCTTCCCTAAATTGATAAAAAAAAAAACAAGGGTGGTACAACTTTGATAACAGATCATATAACATAAATAGTGGTATCACAAAAGAATATCATAGTAGTGTTGTCACTTATATTAGTAATCACAGCTGATTCATTGCAGGGCTTTTAAAAGTTTTTTTTTTTAATTGAGTAGTCAGTGTTAACTGACTAATCAGTGTTAATCAAGCAATCGTTATTTCTCTTTTTTCTGTTGGACAGGTCAGTTCAAACTTCTGGAGCAGGACAGGGACATTAAGGAGCCTGTGCAGTACTTCAATAGTGTGGAAGAAGTGGCGAAAGCATTCCCTGAGCGAGTCTATGTCATGGAGGAAATAACGTTCAATGTTAAGGTATGCTTTTCTGTGTATTGAAGTGACTTGCAGCTTCTATATAAAGCTAAAGTGCTTTTTTCAAGGGTTTGAATGTAATCCTATAAGCGATTTCTGTATTTTTTGGAAGCATTTGTAGTCTGTACTGTCTTTGTCTGTTTTTGTATTTTAAGTACGTTATATGTAATCTCATTATGTGTATTCTGTTACTTCCTAACTCTGATTAGCAGTGTGTGCCCTCGCTTATAACATAGCTGATGTGCCACAACCTCTGAAACAGACCTTTCATTGTTTTCTGAACTGAATTCACAATGACATTGCCTGCTCCACAATGCAAAGTCCTATTGTTTTTCACTGACCTAGTCTTTGTTATCTGAAGTTGCTCTAAATTTGTGTCTGTCTAAAGAAATATTTTGTATGCCTTCCCCTGCAGATGGCCTCGGGTGAATGCAACGAGGACACAGAGGTGTATAACATCACTCTAAACACCGGTGACGAGTTAACACTCATGGGCCAGGCCGAGATCCTCTATGCCAAAACATCAAGGGAAAAGTCGCGGTTCAACACTATCTTTAAGCGCATTGGTAAGCTCAACTCCATCAGCAAACTTGGTCGTGGCAAGATGCCATGCCTCATCTGTATGAACCACCGCACCAACGAGAGTATTAGCCTGCCTTTCCAATGTCGTGGCCGCTTCAGCACCTGCTCTCCCCTTGAGCTGCAGATGCAGGAGGGTGAACACACCATCCGCACCATCGTGGAGAAGACGCGACTTCCAGTTAATGTGACTGTGCCCAGCAGCCCGCCACGCAACCCACATGACCTTCACCTGATCCGCGAGGGTCATCGCTACAAGCTTGTCAACATTCAGACCAAGACGGTGGTGGTGTGCTGTGTGCTGCGATCCAACAAGGTGCTGCCTGTACACTTTCCTTTACATGTGGCCACGGCCTTGCCACGGTTGCTGGTACCTGAAGGGCTGCTGCATGGAGAAGCCTGGCTGGAAACAGTGGTTCACCGATGGTTTACCTACTGCCAGGAGCAGTTTGACATTGACGACTACTCTCGGGCTGTTCGTGACGTGCGGGTAGACTGGCTGGAGGATGGCAAGAGTCCCAAAAAGAGTGGTGGAACTGGAGGAACAGGGAATGGGAGTGGCAACAGCAGTAGCAATGTGGGTAGCAATGGCTGCCCCGCTCATGTTCACCTGCCAAGCTCCCTCAGTTCAGCTCGGGAGGAGCTCACACAGTCCTTTCATCGACTTTCCGTCTGTGTCTATGGCAACAATCTACATGGCAACAGTGAGGTGAACCTGCAAGGGTGTGTCAGCCTGTATGGGGAATATGTGCCTCCTGAACCACCAGATGCAGAGTATCTGTTTCCGGAGTTGCTAGACACATCTTCTGGCACAGGCAGTTTGTATAAACCGGATCTGCCGTACGAGGAGCTGTGGCTGGACCACGCGAAAAAACGTGGATCTGTACATGAGCATACTGAGGCTGTTCGAGTCAATGTGAGCATTACTGGCTGCCCTCCTGTCCTGCCCTATGTCAAAGCAGGTTCAACTAATGCTGTCCTCAGTACAGATATAAGTCTACCTCCACCCCCTGTGCCTCCAAAATCTGAAGCTGTGAGTATACCAAGAAAGCATTGGTTTTATTTTGTTTACATTCTGTCTCTCCCATAGCAGTTCATGTAGCATTAAAGTCTATACCAGTAGTTGGACAGTGGCTCTGTATTTTTAGTTAAAGGGCCATTGCCACTACAGAATTAGCTGAGGTGTGAGAAATTTGCATGCTGATTGAGAAATACTATTTGACTATTAAAAATGATTTGCCTATTGCATTCACTCTTTCCTCTGGGTATTTAAAGTCAACCTTTTTAATACGTTTGTTCGTATTTCAATTCATTCATTTTCCATTCATATTCCATCAAAACGTAAAGATGTCTGCTCACTAGGCTTGGGAGTCTACAGTAGCGTTATTCTTTACCCTCTATATGTGGAGTGGAAGGAATAACGAGATAAGCTTCAGCAATTGAATGACATTGTATGATGGTATGTGTGCACATAACGTTACAAGCCTGTTGTCTGCCACTAAAATGTCTTCTCATTTCTGTTCATATCACCAAGCACCAGTGGCCAGGGAACACTATTATTAAGCAATTATTAAGCAATAATCTTCTCAATCCATCAATAAACTATCAAGCAAATTTTCAGCTACCCTCCTTTTATTCTGAAAAATACGTTGCAGTGAGGATTAGGGTTTCCAGTTCTAGTACGTTGATGTAAAGGTGTTGTAAATGTTTTGTAGCTTCTAAAATCTACTTGTTTGTTCCAGCTGTGAGGAATAAAGGAAAAGCTGTTGCTTCAAATGCTGGTTTTGGCAATGTAAATCTGCTGCTCGCAGTTCATTCTGGCTGCAAATATTTGTCAAAGCAATGTCCAGTGCTTCATACCAAGTGCATTTAATATTATGCAATTATAAACAAAAGTAATATTAACATTAGTGTTTAATGAATCACTGTGGCCTAAATGTCTGTCTTCAGCAAAGGGTGTCCACTGAACTTTAGTATTTCTGTTAGAAGTACATCACAGGAGCAGGTATTAAATAAGATTTAAATAAGAGCTAAAATATGATGTTGAAATGTTTTTTCAGGCCTATGCTGGAAAACGGTTTGTTATCAGTTATGTGAGATTCTCAGTGATTCTGATAACACTTCGTCTAAATCCACAAACTAAATGTTTTGTTTTTGGTTACTTCTATTTCATGTATGTATTAATTCACCTACAGTTATATTCCAAGTCCACTTCTTGTACCTTTTGCATCAGAAGTGTTGTCAAATTAAAGTGCGATCAAAGATCATTGACATCACTGTGACATCGTATGCAAAGAAAATGCAAATATGTGATGCTCACAGCCATCCATTCTTTCCAGTTTTCTTCCTCTAAATCTGAATCACTTCATACCATGGGCCAGCCCTTGTTCTAGTTAACACATAACTACACTTTCAGTCAAAACTTAAGACATTAGAAGATCAATGGTCTGATAATGTTGTAATGTTATCTGCTGACTAGATAATCATGTTTGCCCAAAAGTGAAGTGCTGTTGTAAAATAAAGCTTATTATTTGTTAGCAATTCGTAGTCATTAAAGGAATGTGTAAATCAAAACTGTGACCAGTTTCGCCCCATAGCATCATTATTGTGGCAGTCAGTATGAAATGTGACAAAATGCCGTTTCTGATTCAGGACACAAGTCTGATTTACTCTGCAGTGTGAATATAGCCTCAGACATTGTACATCTAGAAAGAGATTTCACAATTTTAAATTCAAGCCATATCTACAGCATAGTTAGTCAATTATATTAATAGAGAAAAAATCTAGTGTTCTGATTTTTGCAGGTGAAAGAGGAGTGTCGGTTGTTAAATGCTCCTCCAATTCCACCACGGAGTTCCAAACAGACCGCACTAAGCTCCAGCAGTGCCACAGTGCCATACCCGCTTACCAAGCCACGGCAGACAGACACTCGCTCCCCAAGTCCAACCCTATCCTACTACTCTTCTGGCCTGCACCACATGTAAGTAGTGAACCATTTAGCTATTTTACAATGCTTTGCAAAATGCTCTGTGCTCCACTGTATATAATATTGGCTTCAGAGTATTTAGCTTGGTTTACTCTCGTTCTGCAGAGGAGGAGAGAACGAGTCTTCAAAAGAATCGGATGAACAGAACCGTGCATGTTACCCATGCAACTGGATTCGGCCAGATGCCAAGGAAAGCACCAAACTGCACCCTTGCCTCAGTCCCTCCATGGATGCTGCCTTCTCTCGTCTGTCTTGGCCGAACGACTTCTGCGGAGGTGATTTACACAAGGCAGAGGACTTCTCATCAGTCCAGTGCCGTAGTTACTCCAGCTATCCACGGAAAAGGACCCCCAGTACCCCTAAGGCTTGTTCCTCGGGCCTCTTTGACTTCGATAGAGAAAAGTTTGAGGGGAGTACTGTAACCACAAAGGCCCAACACCCTGCTCAGTTTTCTACTAAATCTACTAGTTACACCCTGGAAATGTACAGAGACAAACCCATTGAGGAATGCAACACTAAGCAAAGCCTGTCCTGCCCTATATTGCCACCAAGAACCCCCAAATCCAATGATGCAAAGAAAGATGGGGAATGTAAGACGACAGCGGTTCCCAACGTCGAAGTCACAGAACCTCAGTTGGCAAGCTGCTTGGTCGAGAGGCTGCAACAAGGTGCCACAGGATTGTCATGGCAACCACCAAACAACCTTTCAGGCCTTTCTATTGAAGAGGTCTCCAAGTCACTACGGTTCATTGGTATGTCAGAAGATGTAGTCACGTTGTTTGTCAGAGAGAAAATCGATGGTAATTTGCTCCTGCAGCTAACGGAGGAGATTCTGTCAGAGGACTTTAAGTTAAGCAAGCTACAAGTGAAAAAACTTATGCAGTTTATTAGTGGCTGGAGGCCCAAAATGTAAGCTTGAACAAACACAAAACTAGTCTTTGGCAAAACATGCAACATGCTGTGAAAAGCAGCCCAGAACACCTTGGCCTTCAGTATTGCGCTAGACTATTTTGTAACTATATGCTATGCACAGTCCAAAGCCTTGTAATGATTTTACCAGTTTGTGTATGGGTGCTTTGTGTATTAACCTCCTTGTCTGGACCTGTACCCTTTTCCTGTGTAATATTTCTCTGTGAACCTAAGGTACCTGCACAATGAACTTAACACTTTGCTCAAACCCAAAGCCTTGAGAAATATGAATATTTTGACCCAACCTAATTATGCATTCACTTCTCTTGGTTGGTAATCAGTAAATATTAACAAACCCGCAATGTAGATATTCAAGGACCTCTTTGGTCAATTTTGGCATATATATTAAGTAACACTTGATCATATTTGGTTATTACTCATTAATAACGGTCCATGCATAACTAAAGTGCATATTGTACTGTCCGATTAAAACTGGGGGTACGTATGTCCACTGGCTGACGTTGGATATACAAACCATTTTAGACGTAGTCAACCTATTTTCTGGGACTGAAATAGGCATGCATCAATAGAGGGACAGATACACAACATTTTTCATGTACGTGTCTGCGGCTAATCATGTAAATGGTGAAACCACACCTACCTGGATTAGCATTACAGAGAATAGAGCATTTATATCTGTTGGGTTACCCTATGCATTAAAATGATCTTTTTTAAAGCATTGCCTAAACAATCTGTACCTGTTCTGCCAACAACAAAATGATTTGGGCATGATTGTGCATTGGCTTAAACCAAAAATAATCCAATAATTCACCTATTCTGGGGTTTTCAAGCCAAGTCCTTTTGTGTTTTCCCTATTCTACTCGCCTGTTCCAGACTACGAGGAGCCTGTTATTTACATAATGAGTTGACTGAGGTGTGCTAAATGACACAAATGTCATAAATGTGCAGTGTGGGGTTTCAAGGACTGGTATATGGAACCCCTGTTTTTTTCCCCCCTCTTTTTTTGCCTATGTACATATGACGTCTGCTGCTCTTGTCTCTCACCATGAGGTCCGAAAAATGTCATTGCTAATTAAGCAGGTCTTTGTGAGGCTGAAAAATTTGAATAAAACAACCATACACTTAGCCTGCACACTAGTGTGTCAACGTCAGTGTTTGGGTACACTGTTAAAAAGGAAGAACCACTGGTCAGCTGAGCAAAAGCAAACAACCAGGCAAACCACAGTTGTGGATAATAAGAGAGATCTTCACCAGATAAAGACCATACATCAAGAACGTAAACCAGTTATTACCAGTCTCTGTGCCTAACTGTAGAACATTGTAAATGAGTTAAAGTGCAGAATGCAGGACTTGGAATGTATTAAACTGAGTTCCAAATGAAATTAGTGATCTGGGAGAACATTTGGAGGCATATTTATGGTTTACACTATA
>JBBPCW010000010.1:13303603-13314691 GCA_037974425.1 Phenacogrammus interruptus | reverse complement strand
ATTAATCGCCCAGCCCTAATTTCAGCATCAATAAATACATCTGCCTAAAACCACTAAGCTGTTATTTTGTATGTATGTCTATTTCTGTATCTATATGTACAGTCAGAAGAAAACATTGATCAAAAACTTAAATATTTCAGTTTTCAAAACTAGACAGAAATCAAATATTTTATGAGTATTGGGTACAGGGAAAGTTTTCTAAACTTGAATTAAAGCTATTCCTTTTAGGCTTAGGCTTAATCTTAATCTGGGAAACTGACCCACAGTGTTCTAATATCTTGGTCCTTATACCTGACCTGCAGACCCACACACCACACTTACCTGCACACAAGAAACAAAAGGTGGAAAGTAAACAGTGCTCTTTTGCAGGAAGTTGTTCATGTTCTCCAGAAGGTTCTTCAAAATTTCCTCCTTCTCTTTAGAAGGCTTGGATCTGTCCATCTCGACTAGCACACCACCAAACAAGGAGCTAAACAGCAGCTTTGCCAGAGTGGCATCTCTCTGAGGCACAATTAATCAAAGGAAGATTATTACTTTACTTAAGCCTAAATGAGAAGTTGCACTAATGTTTAAAGTGTCTGGATCAGCTCGTACTTGTGCCAAGGCTTGCAAAGGAGCGATAAGACTGCTGTACTGGATCTGAATGTCAGGCAGGTCTCCAACCCTGTAGCTCCGATACAAGGTCACCTGAGCTTCTCGTCTTATCCTCTGATCTGCCCTTTTTTCCTTTTGAACGAAAAATAGGAAAAAAATATGAAAGCGGTTACAAAACCACAGACAAATCAGGTTTATAAAACAAACCAAATCTACCTTTTCGGCTTTTTGTGACTGAATTTCCCTCTTTGCAAACTTCAGGCTTTCTTTCTGTTGGTCCTTTAAGAACCTTCGCCTCAGTCTTAGGATGTCAGCACGTTTTTCTCGATCAGCTATAAATGAAGAGCACAAACATTTCACTACAACACCACCTCAGCTGTGTTAGAGTACAGTTCCGTTTGTTTGCCATAATAAACTCCCTCTATGATTCCCAACAGACCTGCACTGCGGCTGTCTGTTTCATCAGCAGGAGCAGTGAGTCGCCTGGAGCCAAAACCAGGGCCCACGGCTCGGAAGCCGAGGGGTCGCTCTGCTCTTTTCTTCTCAAACACCAGCAGAGAGGACAGTGAGTCAGAGGACAGGGAATAATCCGCCAGAGTATCCACGCTGCTGCCAGTCAACCAGTTATACGCTGAGCGCCGTCCTGGAAGCACAAATTTCCATTTCATTTAAGTGTTACCTTTAAACTACCACATGCCATTCAAGTATACAATCACTTGCCATTTAACATAATTTTTTTTTATAAACAATAGCTATGTATTCGATTTAACATATTACTAATTGTTGTGTACTGATATTTTTCCCCAATATTGCAGTATTACGACAAATACTGAATTCAAATCTTTGAACAGCGGTGTAAGAATGAACTGAATTCAGTCACATATGAAGTGCAACTCGCTACGTAAACAGAATACCTGCAGCAGGTGCCTGGGTTTGGGAGAACTCCAGAGAGGCCTGGGTGGCTCGGATTTGACCTTTCACGCTAGCCATTTGTGTCCTTGCACTGTCTGCAACCTGGGTGCCTGCAGCCTGTGTTGCCTGGGTCTCCATGAACATGGGTGTGAGCACTGTGCTCCGTAGCCGCCAGTTGGAGTCGATAGCGTAGTCCTGCATTCAGAATAAAGGTTATAAAAGCATATCAACAGCTTGGAAATGCCCTCATACAGATACAATATAGGACCAAAGTGTGTCATTACATTTACGGCATTTATTAGACGCTTTTATCGAAAGCAACTTCCATTCCCTAACTACAGGGGGCAGTCTCTCCCTGGAGCAACTTAGGGTTAGGGGTCTTGCTCAGGGACCCAGAGGTGGTGCTGAAGGTAGGATTCAAACCCATGACCTCTTGGTCCAGAGGCAAGTATCCTACCCACTGAGCTACCTCCACCATTCATTAGAGGCCACATTTGCCACAAGTTAGGTTGTGAAATTTCTGCTGTGCTAGAATGAATGTCCGAGTTTGCTGGACACTCTCTCCAAAAAACTACAGACATTCATTCAGAGTTGACTCCCATTTTGCAGCCGTAACAGCCTACATGTGTCAGTGGGAATTTCTGCCCATTTTGCTGAAAGGGAATGTGTGAATTCAGGCACTGACGTTGCATGAGAAGGCCAATTCCTCTCAACAGTGTTCAGCAGGATTGAGGTCAAGGTTCTGTGCAGGTTTCTGCAGGTCTTCCACACCAAACTCAATGTGCACAGTTTGTGCACAGGAGCACATGCAAGTACAGGAAAGGATCTTCCACAAACTGTTGCCACAAAGGTGGAGGCATATAAATATTGCAAAATGTATTTGCATGCTGTAGCATCAAAGCCAACTCTCGCTACTACTAAGGGGCCAAGCTAAAACTGAAAAAACAGAAAGAGACAACTAATCCTCTAACGTCAGACTTTACTGCTAGCAGTAATCGATGCATTTTGGGTGGTAGCCGCCTTCTGCATTGTCTAAAGCAATATTCATCCATCAGTCTGACAGATAGCGAAGCTCCACAGAATACAATTTCACTAGTCCAGAGTCGTCCGCTTGGCTGGAGTGGTGTATTAGGTATGTGGAACTTGACGATTTTCTATAGCGACTTGAGAAATTCTTTTGTGAAGCGCTTAACATCCAATTCTTGTGCTGATGTTGCTTCCACTGCCAGTTTGAAGCACTGTAGTAAGTGATGCAGCAGAGGACATGCCATTTTTATCTAATTTATGGGCCTGTAAGGACCTAAAGGATTCCACTTTACAATAACAGCACTCATGGTTCACCAGAGCATATCTAGCTGAAATTTCACAAACTAACTTGTGGACACCTTAACTCAGAAATTAGGGCCACATACTTTTGGTCCTTTGTGGCCTCAAAATGAAAAATTCTCACAGATTTGCTGGATAGTTGTTCTAATGGAGAGAAGACTGACCAAGACATTACCTGAAATTTGCACTCCGAGAGGGGAAACTCGAAAATGTTGCGAGTGTAGTCTGGACTTTGACTCGTCATTTCTAGCAGCAAATCTGTAGCCAAACTTAGGAAGCGTTCTTCAATGCGAGCAGAGTATAGAGAAGCCAGCACCATCAGCATCCGCTCCAGTGTGGCAGGAGGCAAACGTTTCTCGTGACTCCAGAAGTTCCGCACATACAGCCTATAAAAACCCAACACAATCAGAGCAGAATCAAGGTAAAAGACAGTAAAAATTGTTTGTTCATGGCTCGGAGTTGACAAAGGAGGGATTGTCACAATTGTCACAATTAGTTTGTTCCATTCATAGACTGGAACTTGACCAGGGGTTACCAAACCTTTGTTTTATCTTTTGAACTCATTTTAAAGTATATGTGCAAGAAATGAATGGTGCAATGTGTGCCATCCTTACTGCAGGCCCTGGTTTTCATCCGTCAACCCTTGAAGGAGTGTTTCCTTGGCTGCATTGAGCACTTCTACAGATGTACTGTCCTCCCTGCTCTCAGCATCACTGTAAACACATAATTACAGCAACAGTTCAACACAAACTAATTATTTTCAACTGCTTTTTCACATCTGACTAACTAAGCAATCCTTACTGCTACATTACTGTGATGATCAAATAACCATTTTTTTAAAAAGGGAAAATGAAAAAGTTGAGTGGAAGTAGGAATTGAAGACCAAGGAAAAATGTTGTGAAGGGTAGAGAACTAAGCCTCAAAGAGCAACAGAGAAAGGGACTATAAAAAAAAGAGCAGTCTATGATAGCAATTACTGCAGACAAAGAAGAGAAGCTGGAGGGAGCAGGAAGCACCTGTAGTTGTCTTGGATCCACATGAGGATGTCATACATCCTCTCTCTGCACACAGGCGAGGGATGAGAGACAAATGCACAGACAGCCCCCAACATCTCTTTCAGCTCCTCTGGCTTAAGAAGGGCCAGGATTTTATGCACGATGTCTAGACACACCTGTTGCCTTGCCTCATCTCTAAAAAAAAATAAATAAATAATTGTATAATATTAATATTTACAGCCACAAAGCAATGTGATATATATATATACGAATGTATTCTGTAGCCTGTAGAGTGGATTACTTGGCCAGAGATAAACTTTCAATCCCAAAGAATTTAAATACCCTGTCAAGCCCAAGTCTGTCTGCAAAATTAATTAATGAATTACATTCTACTATCTATATTTTCAGAGAAACCATGATTTCCACCATCATTTCAAACCATTTCAACTGAAACCGGCAGTACAAAATGGGAAAATCTCAAGGTGTAGTTTTATTAATTAATTTTTAATTGAATCGCTTAATTCAGTCACATTAGGAACTGATAGCTGGACACACCTGTGGGCCATAATCTGGACAAAGTTCTTCGTCCTCAGGTGCATGAAGATATCAGGAATGGAGTCAGCGCAGCTAAGAACACATTCCAGGCAGTGAGTCTTCAACATGCCGTGTAGTTTCGGCAGCAGGTAAAAAACAGCATTTCCAAAGCTGTTTCGGGTACAAACATATAAACCAAGTTTCCCAGTTAGAAAGCTTGCAAAGCCAATAGTAAACGAAAACTTCTATTGTCCTCAACTCAACTTACGGAGGTGCCAGAGATGGGAAGTGTCTGCACACTTTGCTCAAACAAATGACAAATTTGTCCCCCAGATCCTTCTTCTTCAGATCCATCAACTTTGAAACAGTCGCATCAAACAACGGCGCCTGGTTTTGCTATAAAAAACAAGCATGAACAAGTTTTGCTAGTCTTAATTTCTAAGAAACAGATTAATAGATAATATACAATATATGTACATTTTCCTTGTCTTTCATGTAGCTTAGGGACAGCCCAATGATCTCTGCTGCAGCAGAGTACACTTCTTTATATCTGATGAAGGACAGATTGTTGGCCAGTGACTGGAAGTACCTGTAAAAAGTACCAGATTTATAGTATTAATTCATTTATGGTGCTTCAGAAAATCAAAAAGTGAAAGCATGAAAAATGCATCAATATTTCATGAGTTAGAAGTGAAGACCAATAAATAATAATTTGGCCCTACCAAATAATACAGGATGGAATTTCAGTCCGAGCTGTGGACTGTTTACCTGTCATGGTCAATGCCACAGGCAGAGTCGTATGGGGGAAGGTGGTTGGCCAGCACTATACCCAAGAGCTGCAATCCAACAGAGTTATCTTTACTGTTGGGATCTGTCCCAGAAAAGTGCTCAAATATTAGACTGCAAGAAAAGGAAAAAATTTGATTTAGATGGCAAGAATTATTGTGCACAGACAGGTAGCATCTACACATACTTCAGAAGAGACGTGTGCTGGAAAATGCAATCTCGCACCAGTAACATTTTAAATAGTTTAAAATATAGTCATGATATAAGAAAAATAACACTACAAGAAAAACTGAGAGCAGCCTTCATTAATATCTGGCATTCTGTTTAACCATCTTAATGAGCAAAATGACTTTAGCCAGGTAAATTAGGCAAGATTATTACTAACAATATTGTCTGTGTTGCATCTTAGTATTCCTCATTACTTCAATAGGGGCACATGTCTCATTTGGAATATGTTCATTTTACAATACACAACACATCAAATGAAATCACATTAAGAGACATATCATATGAACTAGGAAAATAAAGGTAATTCCAAACTTGTATGGAATGTGCAGACAGTCTTTCCAGCATTCCACTATGGTGCGAATAATCTCAAGATTATGCCTGAACACGGCCCTTTTGGCATGGAAGCAATTTCTCATTAGAAACTCAATCAGACGATTGGCAAGGACCTCATCTCGAGTGTTTCCCTGAAAAGTAAAATGATAAATTACATGGAAACTATCACTATGAGCAAAACAGAATGTACAACTTCAGTCCTGAAAGGTCTATATTGTCTTTATCCTGCATCTTGAAGGCTTAAGGTTTGCATACAAAGACTAAATATGACGACAAACACATATACAAACCTTTGGAGTGGTCACACTGGTCCACGAGAGGACAGTAACTACTATGTCCACCACCATAAAGTGGATGCCTTCTCCTCCATTGTTACCAGAAACGACCAGTTGTAAGAGTGGTCCCAGCCAGTGCTTGGCATAGGGACGGAATATCTACACAAGAAAGAGCCGGCAAGATCGACAAATCGTAATTTCATTGGTAGAATTTCATTAAACTGAATTTTTAAAAATCTTAGCACTCTAAGTGCGAAGAGAAAACGACAGCAGTCACCTCTTCAGCATTGATAATGAGCTTGGCGATAAACAGGCGAATGTTCAGAGGTGTTGCTGGATTAGCCAGCTTCCCATGCAAGTACTTCATCCAGGGAGGAAGATCACTGGGTATCTCTCCCTAAAAACACAAGACAGATTATGTATCTATTTAAACAATCGTACTTGACTGGCAACCTATAATAACCATATGAGAACACAATACAGACTTATGCAAACACTAACATTGCAAGTCAGATTACATACATTGCTGGTTTTCTAAGTGACAATAAGTACACACCCTTGACAAGAAACCAACTTAAATATAGTTGTTTATATATTTACATTTATGGCATTTATTAGACGCTTTTATCCAAAGCGACTTCCATTCCCTAACTTCAGGGGGCAGTCTCTCCCTGGAGCAACTTGGGGTTAAGGGTCTTGCTCAAGGACCCAGTGGTGGTTTTGCTGAAGGTAGGATTCGAACCTGTGACCTCTTGGTCCGGAGGCAAGTATCCTACCCACTGAGCTACCTCCACCCTATCACTGAGCTACCTCCACCCTATCACTGAGCTACCTCCACCCTATTGGGTGTTTTTTCAATTTGTTACATTTTGCAATTAAACAGAATTGTATGAAATTTCACTTATGAAATCAACAACATAATTTGACCAGGAATGACAATGCATTTGAATATAATGGCATAAAAAGGTTCAAGCAACTTGCTGTAAGAAAAAAAAGAGTAAATATCATACTTATATAACTGTTGAACTAGTTATTACTGACAGGTGTCTCCACTTAAGTCTGACTCACTTCTTCAGCTTTAGGGGTGATGTTGTTTCTCTGCATGTGGCGGAACAGAGCCGTCATGGTGGCCATGCACTCATGCTGGTTCAGCTCATCCATTTCCAACTCAACTGTTTCATCCTGGCGTTGGACCTCCATACGCTCCTAAGACAAACAACAACAAAAAAATGTTATAATTAAATTTCACTTTCTTTCTCACAAACACACCCTGCTTTGTAGATACACAAACAAACCCTGTTTTTCACGCACCCTTGCCCTACTTCTGCCTTGGTGTCCAGTGGGATTCTGGGAGTTGTAGGAAAAGCTCTGAACTCCAGTAGAGAAGTCAAACTGACTCATCTCTTCACTGAGGCTACTGTCAGCCATGTAGGACTGTGAAGAGAGATAGACTGGTGCGTCTGAAAGGAAGAAAACGAAGATTAAAAGGAGAAAAGCTTGCTTCTTGTGCCCACTGTCACAAGTGTGAAGGCTTTCAACTGGTAACAGCTTGCTTTGCAGTGTCTGCAATTAATTCATGTGTTCAGGGAAAAATCCAGACATAAAGAACTCCTCACCTCCGTTTTCTCCACTCACTTCTTTTCTGATCATGACATATTTCTTCTTCCTTTCTATAGGAACCTGACAGCAAAAATGATATACACTGCATCATCATCCAAAGCTTTGTAGCTATTCATTCTTTAAAAAGTAGAATAAAACACCTACTTCAATCTCTATTGGGAAATTGTACGTCCTGTGTGTGTTGACAAGGTTCTCAAAAATGAACTGGTTCTGTGAGGAGAAAAAAAGACATTTAAAGACATGCGGAATGCCTGAGACATGAATTAGCTTAATACCTGCAAAAACTACTTCAAGCAAGAATGACAGTCCCAAGGAGGAGCCATAGTACACATTCAATTCAATTCAATTCAATTCAATTTTATTTATATAGCGCTTTTTACAACCAGGTTGTCACAAAGCAGCTTTACATTGTCCAGGTCCGAGCCCCTAGTGAGTAAGCCAGAGGCGACATTCAGTTTCTTGTGAATAAAACTCATTGCTCACTCACCTTCTCTGGTTTCTCTGTGAAGAGAAAGCCCTGGTAAAACTTGGTCTCATTAAAGCTGCAGCTGATGAGGGCAATGGCACAGTTGTAAGCAGCACAATGGTATTGCCTCCTCAGCTCCAACAGAGGGCTCTCTCCTGCCATGTTCTCAGTAAAGCCTTCAAAACATGACCTGCAACAGCAATAAGGCAGCTCAAACAATAGCAAAAAGCAAACATATCCATATTTTTGCAGAAATATCCAATGCAAATTCAAAAATAAATTCCAGATTTTTTGTTTATTTAAATTTTAAAACTTCTTCACCTTTGTGAAGTAAATGTACAAAATGAAAACACAAGTTATAGCCCTTGACTCTCAAAATCAGGAGCCATGAACAGTTAAAAACGGAGGAAAAACCACATTACTTGAGCAGGTTCTTGGACAGCTCGTTTCCCTCTGCTTTGATGGGGCCGCAAAAGGCCTGGTTGATGGCGGAGTCTTTAGAATAAACATCTTCTTTAGGCAGACGAGAGTAAAGCAACTCCAGCAGCTTACAAGAGGCTATTTTCATGATGATTTGGCTCTCAAAAGCAGACTCTACAGACTGAATTCAAAAACAGCTTACTAGCTCATGAAAAACTGGCTACAGCGACAAAAAGCTCAACCATTTAGAATGCGGATTCATGCGCTTCACTCACTTTTGTGAAGCGTGCCTGTAGAGTAGTCATGATGGTGGCCACATTGGTGATGAAGAACTGAGACAGAGCTTTAGTACTGCAGTGAGTGGTCAGTGGCACCAGGACCCTATCCAGCAGGCCCATGAGCATCGAGTTCATGGGAACATCTTTTACCTGGAACATCTGATAAACAGTGCAGAGGAGGAGGACTTGGCCTTCGCAGCTTGACCTGTCGGAGAAGGGAATTGTCTTTAAGTACTGCATGTGGACACACGTGCAAAAATATATGCTCACGTGGCAGAGCGAGGGAGTATGTCTTTGTCTTACTGTCGAGCGATTCTCTGGAAGCATGTCTGAAAGTGTTCTTCCATGATATGCTTTTTATCACGACACAGAACTCTAGCCATTAGCTTCAGCAGGACAGGACTCTGCGACAGCTCCAAGGCATCTAAAAACTGAAGCCAGTCATCAATATCTGATTAGCTATTACCTATTAAAGGGGTGTAAAATCAAATGCACCTCCAAGAGGTGATTTAGCTGCAGCAGTTCTAGAATGTTTCTTGCTGACGGCAGTAATATTCAAGCACTCACTTCTTGGGGGGGGGGGGGTCTCTTCCCCCCCACATTGTTTCAGTTTCAAACATTAAAAAACAGCTGAGTTAACCATGACATATGAGAGATCTTTTTTGATATTAAAAATAAATAAATAAATCAAATATTAAAATCCCTTTTAGGTTTAAAAATGAGATTAAAAACATCACACCGTGCCACACTTGACACAATTTCTTCCATGTTTGTCAATGGGAACAATATTAAAAATTATATAAATGACTGGCTTTTCTCCCCCCAACTGTAAGTGAATCAGTCATTTGCAGCATATCACCTTATGAATGCAGTCCATGTAATTGTTGCACTGAAGTGACCCGCGGGGGAACTCGTCGGACTGCATGGGGAAATGGGCGGCCACTAGAGCTTCCAGAGCCCTCTGCAGCTCCTCTAGAGGGCCGCTGGGCAATTTGGTGAGGAAAGGCAAGATGATCAGGGCCTGGCTCTTTGGAAGAGAAAAACAAAAAACACAACAATAGTCAGACAAGAGGACAGCAGTAAGTGGACAGACAGGGCCAGAGTCCAGTTCAGCCTAGTGTAAAATTTATTATACATAAGTTGTTCATTACCTTTAGGTTTAAGGGCAGAGCTGTGTCAGTGATTAGAGTGGTGAATGTGGAAAAGACAGCATTAAATGCTGGATGACTGGTGTCTGAGCATACAGACGAGTCGATCTGTGAATTACAATGACAGACTCATGAAAGACTCAAGAAAGTAAGGTCATAAATATTGTAAATACGTGTCTAGACAACAGAGGTTCACTGATGAATTTCTGGTACCTGTAAAACTTTAGAAAGCAACGTAAGAATCGAAGTTTTGCTCTCAGGGGAGGAGGCAGGGCTTCCCCACCATGGTTTCAGAAAGTCCCAACCCTTTAATAGTTGCCCAGCCAGTCGAGAGCCCTGAGTCTTCCTGACTGAACGCTCACGGAAACTGTGGTCCAACATGCCATTAAGCAGGACACTAACCTGAAATAAGAAATAACACAATTCTTCACCCTAGAAGCGTCGTGTTGTAGAAACATACACTGTGCTAAATCATAACGGCCCGCTAGTGAAATGCTCAAATTTCCTTCTATCCACTCGCAAGAAGGAAAACCCACAGTTTCTCTCTTTTTATACAAGACTCACTAATTATAGTTAAAAATATAAAAGGGAACAAGAAGAAAATGACAAGTAAATTTAGACAACATTTTAAACAAAACAATTTTAAAAACTTAACTCACTAAACAAAAATATTTAACAAAATCAAGTCACAAAACAACAGGCAACTCTAGAAATTATTCTGAACAAAACTGCAGTATGTTTTAGTTTAAAAATAATGTGACAGATGCTGCATTTTTAATCTTTCATCAATACAGGACCACAAATGCGATATACAGTAATCCCCCGTTATTCGCGGGGGTTACGTTACACGAGCACGCAGGTATAATGAAAAACCGTGTTGCTGTGTTTTGGTAAAAAAAAAAAATGCCTTAAAATATCTATTTCAATAGTGTAAACCCTAAATATGCCCCCAGATGTGCTCCCAGAACACTTTAATTTTATTTTAAACTCAGTTTAATACATTACCCTTAAAGAAAATGTAAAGATAAACCCGAGGTTTAAATACGGAAAAGTTAGGAACGAGAGGGACAGAGAGAGAGAGAGAGTATGAGAGAAAGTGTGTAAGAGAGAGAGAGAGAGAGAGAGAGAGAGAGAGAGAGAGAGAGAGAGAGAGAGAGAGAGAGAGAGAGAGAG
>JBBPCW010000010.1:13266798-13283027 GCA_037974425.1 Phenacogrammus interruptus | reverse complement strand
GAACCGCTTGAATTTCAATACAAACAAACAGAAAACATGGGGTGTTCTAAAACTTTTGACCGGTAGTGTACATGTTTCCTCTCAGATGCAGAAAGTGACATAATTGGACAGATCAACACACTTGAAGGAGAGCACCACGCTTCAATTCTATCACCTAACAGTTACTTTGTTCCCTCGCGTAATGCTAAGGGAGAGGGAGTGAAGCCAATTAGGTTCTCTTCTACTTCCGATCATGCAATCTTACCAAGCCAGGAAGAACGAGGCCAAATTGTGTTTTTATCCTGTCATGGATGACTGTAGTTTCACCATGAATCATACCACAATCTCCTGACAATTGGGCCAAGTCTGCAATGAAAAAGGTTTTAAAGTAATCTCTATTTAAGCGATTTTTAGCTGTAGGTCTCGGCTAATGTTTTCCCTGTAGCTAATACGCTCGGACCTTCTGTCTGTTTTGTGCTTCAGACATAAAAATCTTATAGATCCAAAGCCATAAAACAACAGAAGTAAAAAAAAAAAAAACATGCAACTATACGGTATATATAACGAATACAAAAATGTTTTTGACTTGATTTAGAAGAATGAACAAAATCTTGTTTTGTCTGTATCAAAGTATCTTTAAACCCTTAAGCTGATTACTGTTTGGAGTGAGTTCAATTGTTGCAATGTCTACTCCCTAATCTACTCTAGAGATTTAAGTGTCAATATATTGAACGCAATGTCCTAGATTGGTTGGCCAGTTATCTAAATGAATCAGCTGATGTGATTACTGTGATTATTATATGTAATACTTTCCCCACAGATAATTAGTTTTAAAACCACCCAGAGCAGTCTGTCTTTTGTCACCATCATAAAACGTTTTGGCAGAAAACAAGTGTGTATAAAAGAATAAAGAGCAGTAGTATTCTGAGACTCAGCTAGTGTAACAAAGAGCCAGCATGTATTCCTTTCATCACATTTTTAGGGATTCTCCAACAGTCATAGTGTACAGCTGAGCTCAAGTACCAGACACATGAGGTAGTCAATTCTGAATTGGCAGCAATTGCTTTTGACGGGCTATCTTGGCGATGCCACAGACATCAATGGTAGGGATCCCAAGAGAGCATGACTTCTGCTTTCTCTCTTCTGTCAGAGTCAGCTGAAATAAGTGTGTTGTCTGGCTTTATGTGACTGTTATTCTTCACCTTCCCGGCATGGTAGCTTTTTATTGGCTGAAGGAGTGGCTAGCATGAGGGTATTAACAAATTAACCAAGCAAAAAACATAATCTATAAAGATCTAAACTGGTATGTTTCATATTACATTTATTTTGTCTTCCTCTTTTCCCTGCAGAACACGTTATATCCATACAGAACTTGGCATTCGAGACCATCTCTTGGTGGGCATCCTGAGCTCACGGACCACCCTCAACACGCTGGGTGTGGCAGTCAACCGCACAGTGGCACACTTCTTCCACCGAACCTTCTTCTTCACAGGCCTCCGAAGCGCTAAAGTACCTCATGGTATGACTGTCATTGCGCATGGTGATGACCGGCCAGTCTGGCTGATGTATGAGACAATACGTCACCTGCATCAGCACCATGGCAACGAATATGACTGGTTCTACCTAGCGCAGGACGACACCTACACTCAGGCACAGCGGGTCATGGACCTCGTCGGGCACTTGAGTGCAGGGCAGGATCTGTATATGGGACGAGCAGAAGAGTTTATTGGTGGTGATGAGCGTGCCCGTTACTGCCACGGAGGGTACGGCTATCTGCTGTCACGCAGCCTGCTGGCTCGGCTGCAGCCCCATCTGGACTCCTGTCGCAATGACATCCTGAGTGTGAGGCCTGACGAGTGGCTTGGCCGCTGCATCATCGACTACCTCGGTCTGAGCTGTGTGGAAAAGCACCAGGTGAGGATGAAATCCTAACTTTGCATCAGAATAAAAAGGATAATCTATATTACTGTTAAATGAAAATCAAAATGAAATAGGGTACTATGGAGAAAAGAGTATACAAAACAAATAGAGTAAAAAAAAATGAAAGATGTACATTTCAATCACTGTTAAATGTACTTTAGTAATAGTATGAAATTCCATTTCATTGCACATGTACTTTTCTGTTTGTTTCTTCCTTTGTCAAAACAGTAACTTTTTTGCAATACATTTAAACAATAAATGTGATTCATTTATTGTTCACATTTGACAGAATGTCCACTTGTTTCAAAGAATTATGAGTGAGAAATGACTGACCTGAAATTACACCATGCTTTCATTGCTGCTGTGACATCCTAGGGGTTCATGTTTGGTTTTCCAGAAACAATCTGATTATAATGTTTAGATCTGTGGTGACATTTATTATTCATTTCTTTGGACTTTGCATGATTCACTTTTACAGCAGTATGTAAGCTATTTCAAATGGATGTTATTTGGCTGTATGAAAAGCAGCATCCATGATCCTACAGCTGTGCTTCCAACAGCCCAGTGTATCTATGTGGAGTAGATGTCACCTGTCTAATTAGGAAAATACTATGCTTCGCAGTAAAACTGTAAAAGAAGCCACTCAGAAGAGCTGTGTTTTTCACACTAGAGCTCTTCTGAAATGCATTTATTTCCACTTCGTTGAACTGCATCGCAGAAGCATAATTTCAGACTCTGACTGCTTTCAAACAATATTGTAATTATTCTTGTATCACGTCTTATTTTTTCAGGAGATGACCTACCATTACTTTGAGCTACAGAAGAATGCAGACCCTGAGCGTGAAGACAGCTCCCAGTTCAAAAATGCCTTCACTGTGCACCCTGTTTCAGAGCCAACGCTCATGTACCGCCTGCACAAGCGCTACAGCCAAATTGAGCTGGACTGGACCTATTCTCAAATACAGCAGCTGCAGGTGAGTGTGTGTGTGTGTGCATATGCGCGAGTATGTGCGCGCATGTAGATAGAAGCACCACACAGCATGGAGTACTTATTCAGTGGTATAGGTTTTACTTGACAGCATTTTTTGATGAATATATTTAAGATTTGATTTAGACTCTTATAACACATTAATGTATATTGTTCTGTGGTTTATTTTGATCTAATAAGGCTATTATTGTCACTGCATGGTCACTGATGCTTGTCAGGTTTACTTTGGAGGACAAACCATTTCAGGCTAGTTTCAGACAGAATTGTGTTGGACCTAGGTCAGTTCCAAACTAGAAAAGATATAGCATTTGGATTTAGACAAAAATTGGTTTTAGGGCTATTAAAGCTCCTGGCTGTATGAAACCTTGTTGCTTATTTTCTCTTTAAATTAGAAAACTGATACTAAATTCCTAAAATTCCTTCTTGCCCAGGCTTCCTCAGAAAAATATTGTCAGATATGTTTGGATTTTAGCCTTGAGCTCTGTTTTGCCCTACATGTTTCATCTAGCCCTCTCGCAGTTTGAACATATCATTCAAACATTCCATGTTTTAAAGGCATGGAATTACTGCTAAGGTTAATGAACTTGTTGATTTTCTTCATCAGTTATTAACGTCTTTTTATTGTAGTGTGTCCCAACACTACTGAAAACCATGGGAAAAAAACTTCTTTGAAACATATATATCATGCTAGTAACATGTAAATGGTGTGGTCATTGTGAAAGGGCAGTAAAACACTTTCTCCTGCTATATTATTTACCTTTCATATCAGTAAAAAGCAGGCAAAAAGGCATTACTGTGTAATGCCCAATGTCCAATGAAAGGTTGGCTCATAGATGTTTGTTCCACTGGAGAATTCAGTTTAATATTCCACTGCTGGATTACCAGCCTGGCTGTGGAGGCTCATTTTGTGGGCTGAGCAAACAGACCACAGAGGTGGCAGAACAGTCAGCCTGCAGAGAAGGTGGAATTCAATAGAGGACTTACTGTCAGAGTGAACCAGAGTGAACTGGTAAACATGCTGCATCCACAAATTGGTTACTAGCAGTTTTAGAGATGTTGGGCAGGCTTTACTTACGTTTCATATTCAGTAAATTTACTTTAGTGTTTAGTGTTCATATCCAATAGTGAAAAACAAATTTCATATGAAAAGCAACCAAATTTCTGATTGTTTTTTCATTTTAAAGATGGTTTTACAATGGAGCGTCTCATTGCGTATAGTTTTTACCAACATTTTGTATGTTTCTACTTAGTTCTGATAAACAATCCATATAAAAATGACACTCCTTTACACTCCTGCCCTTTATATTTTATGCATTGTCTGCTCTTGTACTCTTCAACTAATTAATTAAAAATGAACCCTTCAGTTTATATTTTGTCTTCTCTCTTGCAGGTTCAAATCAGTAACCTGAGTGAGCTCACTGCAGAAGGCAAAGCTGGTGCTACCTGGCCCATTGGGGTTAACCCACCCTTCAGACCTAAGACACGCTTTGAGGTGATAAACTGGGAATATTTCACGGAAGATCATATCTATTCATGTGCCGACAGTTCACCGAAGTGTGAGCTCCGTGGAGCAGACCGTGCAGATGTTAACTCTATCCTAGAGACAGCCGTGGAGCGCCTGAACGAGCGTTACCAACCTCAGCTGCGTTTCCGCAAGCAGCGGCTGCTGAACGGCTACCGCCGCTTTGACCCCACACGAGGCATGGAGTATATGCTGGACCTGGCCCTGGAGGCCGTCACACAAAAAGGTCACAGTCAGGTCATTGCCAAGCGGGTGGGTCTGTTGAGGCCTCTCAGCTCCATCGAAATCATTCCAATGCCCTACGTCACTGAAGCAACAAGGGTGCAGGTCATCCTTCCAGTGACTGCGCGTGACCAGGACTTTGTGGGCAACTTTTTGGACACATATGTCATGAATGCCTTGGACACTCGTGACAACGCCCTACTTACTTTCCTATTTGTGTACGATCCCTTTGATGCACAGAGGGTCAGCCAAACAGACGTGTTTGCTGGAGTCAAGGCCATGATCAGCGAGGTGGAGAAGCGCTATAGCGATGTGAAAATCCCATGGATTAGTGTTAAAACAGAGGTGCCTTCACAGGTCAAGCTGATGGACATCATCTCCAAGAAGCATCCAGTGGACACCTTATTTTTTTTGGCCAGTGTGTGGACTGAGGTAAACGCTGACTTTCTGAACCGCTGCCGAATGAATGCCATCAGCAACTGGCAGGTCTTCTTCCCTATCCACTTCCAAGAGTATAGCCCCGCTCTTGTGTACCGCGACCAGCAGCCTTCTGCTGCCTCATCCTTTTCTTCCGAGACTCTGCGTGATGGCCGCTTTGACCGCCACGTCTTTGAGGAGGCTTGTTTCTACAATGCAGACTACATGACTGCACGCACCAAGATGGCTGCCGACATCTTGGACAACGATGAAATGCTGGAGAGCATGGACGTGTATGAGATTTTTGTGCGCTATTCAGGCCTGCATGTTTTCCGGGCGGTGGAGCCAGCTCTGGTGCAGAAATATGTCCGTCGAGCTTGTAATCCCCGGTTCAGCGAAGATATTTACCATCGCTGTGTCCTGAGCAATCTTGAGGGGCTGGCCTCTCGATCACATCTGGCTATGGCACTATTCGAACAGGAGCAGGCCAACAGCACCTAGGACCTCATTCCAGTTACTGTGACTACATTACTCAGTGAGTCTTATTTCACCAACAAACTGGCCTTACTGGACCTTGATCAGTGAAAGAATAAAAAGTAAAATATGTCTCTCTGACCTGGACACACTGAATGAGAACTTAGACCATGAGGCTGTCTTATTGAGAAAGCCATACTACTCTGTGAGTTAACCAAGACATTGGGTTTGGCTTGCTGGATTTTAAAGTGAACTGGAATGGATGGAGTTTAGTCTCTTAATTTGATTTACAGAGTGACTTAGTGACTCTTTTCTATTGCAATGGAACTCATGTCTGTGTATGTGACTACACCTGGTTGTAGTTGACTGGGTAATTGAATTCTCTGTTGACTGATCTGAATTCTCCATTGTCATGCATTATCAGACATTTGACTCATTGGTCAGACACTGGTAAGTTTAGGCATCCCTAATACCAAGTAGGCCTGCCTATTACTTCAGCATTATAAATATGACAGAAGAGCTATGCAAGTACATTGTAATGCTGTATTTAAAAACATGCAGTAGATGTAATCAAACATCTACACCATACTAGCATAATACACGTAATCACCTCTGTAAAGTTAGGTGTCCAAGATTAAAAACTTTTTAAAAAGAAGAAAAATACATTTTTAAAAGAAAAGTATTTAAGGTGTATGGAAAGGAATTTGTACCGAACTGAATTGTAACCTTTACAGTGGACATGGGATTTCCATGGTGACATTAGCTGCAATTTTTCTGCATGTTACTGTTTAAACACAGTTTTGTGTGTTCATTACATTACACATTTTTCACCGTTTCAGTAAAGAGGTCAGTATGAAAGCAATAGAGATTTTGCTCTATTATGTATTCCACGTGACTCTGTGGAAATATAATGCTCATGCTGCTTATTGGCACGAATTCTTAAGTTACAATACTTAAAAATGAAAAAGTATCCGTTAAAATGTGTGTAAAAATGGATCTGGTCACTGCCCAAGCATGATGGGTGCAGATCATGATTTTAAACCCAGCAAATGAACTTAAGAGCAATACATGAAAGGAAAAAGGTTTTTTTTTTATTTTTTTAAAGAAATATATTATTTTTAGTGGTAGACAGTACTCAGACATTGTACTTGGGTGTACACTCCTCAGTGCGCAGCTTGATACTGCCTGTATCTACTGTTTAAACACATTTATTTAAATAAATCATTAGGGACACCAACTTGAACATATAGAGTAAATAATTTTAGTGAACCATGACCTTAAATAGACATTTCAACATTTTGGCATGTATATATATACATACACATTAGGGGTGTAACGGTACACAGATGTCACAGTTCGGTATGTACCTCGGCTTTGGGGTCACGGTTCGGGACAGTTCACGATACAGCAAAGTTAAGCAACAAAAAGTTCTAAAGAATGAGGCTTGGTTTGTTTGTTTATTTAAAATAAACAGTTTTAACCAGTAAACACACATGTGTAAGGCAGCAGAAGTGTTAGGCCAGTAGGTGGCACTATTGCACCACACTACGACCCAGGTTTATGATTTTCTTGTGCTTTTTGGTCCCTCTGTGATTCCATGTTACTTCAATCACGTCTTCTCAGTCATACCATGTATTCTCCAAAAGACATCATGTACAGAACCATGACCCAGGTACCCTAATACACACACACACACACACACACACACACACCTATAGGAGTATAAAGCCTTAAATCCTTGCTTTCAATAGGGAAATGAAAATTGGCACAGTTGTAAAAATACCTCACAGGGAATAGTAATTCTTTACCAATGAGGATTTTAAAACCAAGATTGGGGTTCATTCAGAACATTCACGAACTGATTTTATTTTCCATTAAAAAGGAACTGAATCTGACCGCTGTTTTAAGAAGTGCCTTGCTAAAGGTTTTTAATGGCGCTCCGTGATACAAAGTGTTGTGGTACACAGTGTTCTATTATAAAATTGCTCCCAGAGTGCCCTGATATATTCAAACCATCAGTTTTTGTCAGTAGCCATAAAAACTCATATTCTTGCCTGCTAATCATGTATGTTTCTTATGTACAAGTTGTAAAGGTGCTGTTTGATAAGCTACAAAATGTTAACTACACTTACCTTGTTTAAGTTGCAAATGATTTATTGCCAAAATGTTGAACTGTCCCTTTAAGCTTCTGCTTCCACTCACCTTGAGCCTTTTGCCTTTCTTTACGTACATGATTGTATGAGATTTGAATGACGTGTTGGATATGTTGGTGTCGAATAAAATAGCAGAATGTTTGTGAACTTGTGGCCTTTCAGTGATGATACACACAATGCTTTTTTTTATACACTTCCTCAAAGAGAAACACCAGTATGGGAATTCTGAACTGATGCCCATATCCCATATTTTCACTTGCAGAAGTGTCAGTGCTGCTGTTGGCATTTCCTTTTGGCCTGCTGGAATAACATGTATGTAATTTATTTAATAAACTTCATTTTATTGTGCAGAAGAATTCATTAAATTGGGCAGCTTTGGTATATAAGCCCAGCATCGTCACAACATCCTTTATACAGTCAGATGTTAGAGTAAAATCTCGGTTAAATCTGAGCATATGTTTGAGAGAGAGTTTGCTTTTTAAACAATTCTCAGCTTGTTGATATGACTACAGTGTCATCACGCATCCCTGCATTCAGTCAACAAGGGGCTCCAAGGGTGCGTGTGAACTTCCTAGTTATGTGAAGCGTTTGGCAGTGTCATTGTGAAGCTCAACACATTTGCAGGAGAACACTGACCACTAGTTCTGTTAAGTCAGATGCCTACACTGGCTAGTGTGGAGGTATGCAGGAGAGGGAGTTGTGCCAGTTGTGCTCTGCTGGACTTCTGGCCATTGATGGCTGTGGAAAAACGTATTATATTGATGATACAGCCAGCGCTTACATAGTTATGCGACTCGAAAGCCCAAAATGATAACCCTGATATCAAGAACTACAAGCAAAAGATTTGTCTTTATAGAAAAGTTATGTTATAATCATGCCTTCCCAAACAGCTGTGGTTGTTTCTGCAGCTGGAGCAGTAATTAATGTCGACATGTCTGTGTTACTTTGGTATTAGAGTACTGTGTTGAAAGAGCAGTGCACAATCTGCCTGTTTGTTTGCTCCCACTGTTTTTGTGATAAAGGTTCTGAGGTTCTCTCTTCCTCAGCATCCCTTGCTCTTGTGCTCTGCATGCCTGTTAGCTTTCATGTCATGCCAGTTCAATATCCTGTGTTTCACCAAGTAGTACCCTCAAGCTAAATAGAACATGCTGACTTTTTTTTTTTTTTTTTAAGATCAGATAATGAAACAAACATTTCTTGAAGCATGGTTCACATGTGGCATTTTACTGCACATTAAAATGATTAAGAGAAGGCTGATTCAGCAGGATCTGTGGTCTGTAAAGGACCGACATGCAATGCAACTTCCCACTGAGGCTCAAATTCCCATCTCTGTGGCTTCAAAGAGAATATTAACAGTGTTCACAATGAGCGTTTTCTGTGAGCTGTGTGAAGGCATTTTAGAGAAATTTGGCCAAAAGCGTCTATCAGGCAGGGTCCATATAGAAATTGAGAATCAAACAGTTTAATATAGTACATGAACAATATTTTTAAAAAGTGCTGTCTGTCAGTCAAAACTACCCCAACAAGAAGGGTAATATTTCATTCACAAAGTGATGACTTTGGTTCGTCCCCAAACAAGCCGTCTTTTAATGTTACTGTTTTTCGGTCTCTATCTTTTATATAGCTTTGTGATTTGTGACTATGGGGGCTGGCTGAAGATTTCAGAAACAACAGCAATGGGTGTATTTCGTTCATAATAGGACTATACAAAAGTTCATTGTCTAGTTCATTTCAAAATACAGTATTCATTTGTTAGCTTTATTTGTGATCAAAGCTTTTCGCATGCTATATAAAAACGCTATATAAAGTGAAATTGGCTGAAATTGTGGAACCCAAATCGTTTCACTAAGAAACCATCACAACTTGTTTCCACTTGACAAAAGTATGAGTTGTGTTTATGGTGTGGATGTGCACCTTTAAAGTGGAAGCTTCGGCTAATGTTCTGTTCGGCTGCTGCCAGCTCAAACAGCCCCAGCCCCCGCACCTGCTACACTCCCACCCCATTAAGCCTCCTAAAGCAGAGATGGAATTCAGTTCGCATATTGTATGTCAAGAGGAGCCGAGAGAGTTCCTTACCCTGCATGTAGTCGATTTGCCAAGTCTCAAACATCAAATAACATGTATCGCAACACAGAGTAACAGAAGCTTAAAGTCCAACATGTAGCTTTATGCTAATTCTGTGCCTAAAGAAATGTATCACAATGCTAATTGTTGGCTGTAAGTTTCTGTTACCTCTCATCTACTTTAGATGAATGTCTTGGCTGATCAACTACTTTTGCTGTAATGGAGAAATCTGTGTGAATTGGATTTTTTTTTTCGTCGTTTCCATTAAAAGTTCTCAGGAGTGTGAACTCCCTGCCTGCAAAAACATAACTGTTCCTCTATATTGCTGTTAAAACACAGGGAGAGGGAGAGAAAGGGGCAGAGTGAGACCGGGTGGGGGTGAACAGGAGGCTGAGAGAAAGGGCTCATTTTATGCACAGGAGGTTGGACTTTATTAACACACCACCTGTTTCCTTCTCAGACCGGCCCGACCCAGTGAGACAATGATGCATCTGTTTGCACACGCGACAGCTACATGAGCCGGATCCATCACAAGACATATTGTAAGACTGCCTTGTCTATCAGGAAATGGTTACTATAACTTTTTGGTGGAGATAATGCAAATTATTTCAAAATATTTATTTTAATAGAGCTGAGCTCTTCATGCTTGACAAATTAACCCCTTAAATTGCAGGTTTATGATTTAGCAATTAATCTCCAGACTTACTATTTAAGTAGCTACTAATGAAAATTCGGTACTGAATAAATGATTCAGTAGCTTCTATAAATGATTCATGTAAATAATTCAGTAGCTTCTATGAATGATTCATATAAACTATTATTCAGTAATACAAATGATTCAGTAATATCTATACACGATAAAAGTATTCAGTAGCTACTAAAAATGATTCATAAATGAACACAAATGATTCAGTAGCTTCTATGAATCATTAATTAATATAATGATTCATAATTATGATTTAATAATTAGGATAAAGGTAGCTACAAGAAATGATTCAGTAGCTACTTTAAACGATTTAGTTATAAATATAGAAGATGCAATAATTAACATCAACTATCCTGTAGCTACATACTTACATTGGATATTTTTTATAGTAAATTGTAAATAAAATAAACAAAGTGCTACTTTTCAAAGACATGTAGCTTTTTAAATAAGAAGTGTGGCCTTTCAGAACAACTCCTTCAATAGCATACAGCCATTCACACTGAAATAAAACTCACATCAGCCTTGGAATTGGGTCCCTTTTACAAACTTTGGCAAATGCTTGTTTATTTACATCCACGCTGTATCGCAGTCACAGCTGTGGCGTTCATACTTCTTTCTGCTGAAAGTGGAACAAGAAGATACAACAAATGGAGAAAAAGGAAATCGTAGTGGACTGATGGACAGCCGAGTGTTTTAGGACTAGAAAACTGCTCCATTAATACATCATGCCTTCGTTGTGTATGCCCTATGTGATGATATTAGACCAGTCTTTTTTATTCTCAGTTCTATTAAAACACCACAGACCAACAGTGGCAACCTTTTTACATATGCCTGGTAGAAATTGTCCTTTAATGCACACATGAGACCAGCGATGCTTTTTCCAGTGTCCTGGTCAGGAAAATAGCTCTTAGAGGGCTGAGCTGGTGTAAATGGGTGGATGCAGTGGTGGATCCCTCACTAAACTGACAACAGTGCTAATTGGTACAACTATACAAAGTCCAGTAGGTGAGCCACCCACAAGGGACATGAGTTTAACTCAGCTCTTGGGTTGGAAAGCAAATCAATCAAGTGGAATAAGAAGAAAAGAAAAATGATTTACGGTTCAGTCCAAAGTTTTACTGATACTGAAACAGCTAGCTGCGGGCACAGTTCCCAGAGTGGTGTGTAACGCCTCAGTGTAAGATGATGGATTCAAGGGGTTCAGTAGGAGGCGCTCTAGTCTTTAAAATGCACCAGACTGTATGCATCCCAGTACAAATCCATTTGTGTGCTTCTATTTTTCATCCCATACTAAAATCACTAGGTCTTTTGTAAAGACAAAACAACAAGATACAAGACAGAAGACTTAAAAAAAAAAAACAGTATGTGGACCCAAACGGGCCCCTATTTTGTAGGGTTGACCCAGTCACCACGGGCCAGTGCTCTTCTGATCTCCTCCCTTTTTGAGTCAGAAGGGTTTCAAATGTCCTTGTATGAAAGTATAAAAAGCTCTGTCCATGCAGCATGCATAGGCCTTAGAAAATGAAACAGACCCTCTTGAGGTTCCATAAAAAGGGTTGAACATAACTCTTCTCCACGAGAAGACGTTTGATGATCTCAGGCATTTGACTGGACGAGATCCCAATTATATACCTGCTTGCTGTCAAGTCACCCTCTACCTGAATACTACGATTCGGCAGAGGGCTGAGAACACACAGTCAATGAGCATCTGGGACTATATTACAACACTGACAACAACGTAACTTAAAATGTAACAAAATAAGTAGTTTCTGTTCTCCTTCATTCCCTTGTCTGTTTCAAGTGACATTTAACAATGACAGACATACGACAGACTCATGATCAACAACTTAGTGCAAAAAGTTATATAAGTTGTGGTGCGTTACTGAGGTGTTTTTTTTTTTCATTCCCAACTAAACATAATTGTTTGTCTACTTTCTATATATTCAATGCTTAACAACTAGATGGTGCCCTTCATCATGAAATGACTTAATAAATACTTAAAACCCTAAGAGTTTGTGACTCTTTGGTACACATGAAACATAAAAAGGACTCTCAAAACGTGTTGCAGAAAGACAGACGTTAAGAACAGTACTGTTCATATCCCCATACTTTCATGTTTTGGGTCATAGCAAGCATATGAACACATTCATAATATTTTACAGCTAACCAGAGAAAATAACGAATAATACGGTGCCCCAGTATTTACACAACTTTAACCATTTAACCATGTTTTAATAAACCGGCCACACAACTGATTATTTGTTCTTATGTGCCCCTAGTGTTCAACACAAACTACCTTCATCAATAAGATAATGGCAGGAAAACAGTGTTTAAATAGTTGAACTTAAAATGAGTTTTGCTATTTAAATAAATCTGCTCACATGCTAATATTCTGCTGGAGAACATGGAGCATCTTAAATCTTCTGTATGAATAGACTTCAGAAAATTGCAGCTCGAAATACTGACAGTGAAAGAAATGACCTGTTGTCATAAAAAGCTTGAAACCTTAACACTGATAACATACTGAAACAATTCAGATGCATGTAAAGGAAAGTAATCTGGCAATACCCATGGCCAGGGGAATTGGGTATTATTATATCCACTAGCAGCTGTGGGACTGTACTAGTACAGGTTAAAAAAAAAATCATTCTGACTAGTAGGTTCATGATTACTTTCTATTATAAAGGTAACAGGGCAGAGCACCATGATTGGTCGAGCAGGATGAATGTGAAGAGGCTCCTTTGATCGGCCATGTGTGATTAGACTTTGGGTCACAGTGACAATGAATACACCCTAAGACAAACATCTCAAACACCCACACGGCCTACGCTTGCTGTAGAAGAAAATATGGGGATAATGAGGGGCATCTGCATGGCTCAGACTGAAGACGTGCTGTCAGGGTGGTGGCTGAGGGGTAGGAGCTGTCTAAGTATTCCTCAAAGCCAGGGCTTGCTCCAGCTCTTGTCTTCTCTGCTGAATCTATGAAGAAAACACATGAAAGAGCATAATTCAACAGTCAGACTGACACCAGGATTGACAGCAACTTGACAGACCAACACTCCTTGGTTAAATAAATGAAACGCACAGGCCCTTATGATAGAAAGAAGTCCTCCTGTCTTACTTTGCAGTAGAAGTAGCGACTGACAGCCTCCTGAGACCAGGGCTGGTGGTAAAACTCCGCCCTCCTCTCCTCCTCTGGGCTGCCAGCAACATCTGTCATCAGCTGAAACCAATCACAATATGGTTACTGTCCAAGGACTCCCATCCTAGAATTTGTACAGGTTTTCATGTGCAAAAAGCAGCACAGATTTAGTTGTTGAGAGTGAATCTATTGCTCATAAAAGTACTTGATCTCCTGGTGATAGGTTTAATGCTAAGGCCAGAGACCTGCAGCCATTTACAGAGTGTAATTTACTCTGCAATCATTACTGTCAGACTTGCTCATGTGGAAAATCACCATAACTACAGAACTATTACTCCAGGTAAAATCAATCCAACGCAAACTAACTTTGAGGTCCCTGCTTTGGGACTTCAGCCAGTCCTGAATGTAGCCTTTAGGGTCTCTGGAGAAGCTGAGCATGAAGTCCCTCTGAATCTTCAGTTGGTTGATGGATTCAATGGTCTCATGGATCTGCAAATGGTTACAAAACAAACATCTTCCCTCAAGAACTTCACAACGGTATTGTAAATGTGTAAGCAACATCTATGACAACAACTACAAGTAGTTTTCAAAAGCGAACATGTGTCATTGCGGTACCTTGTTGTCAAGGGTTGCGATCTCCTGTTGATTGGCTGTGGAGAGCAGGAAGTTGCTCATCTGGGCTTTGAGCGGATCCTCCACTTCAACATCTATATCGTAACAGGCTGTTTTCTTCTGATCATTTGGGTCCACACTACAACAACCAAATAACGCGCCATCTTTAACAAGCAGTAATAATGAAATGGAGAGCATTGTCAAAAGCAGGGTTGTCCAAGCACGTTTTATTTTAATTAGTACTTCACAGGGGACATACTATGCAAAACTCACTTTAGTTATAATAGGTCTATGGGCTACAAAATATGTTCATGAAGTTCTTTGCACAAAATCACTCCCACATAAAGAGATATCATGAGCTTTATTATTGACAGTTTCAGTCCCTTTCAAAATGAGCCGTTTAAGGGCTCTGTAACTTTTATGTAAATAAGTTGCTGGCTATGCCCCACCCACCCCATGTTTAGGCTGCACGTTTAAGTGTTATTCTTTCTTTCTTTCTTTCTTTCTTTCTTTCTTTCCTTCCTTCCTTCCATCCATTCAATCTGTGACAGTGGTTCTAGACTGCATGTTGACCAGGCTGAAGGAAGGAAGACACTTAACGCACGTGAAAAATGCAGAAAACAGAGGCGATATCCAGCCCTATATGTTCAACCCCGAGTCATACCCAGAGCTAGATGAACGCAACACTTCATGTGTGACTTGCCTCTGCCTGTAGCCATATCGCTCAGCGTCTAATGCACGTAAAACCATGGCTGATCTTCAACTAAACTAGTGTGTGGGGGCTCAACAGTTGAGGGGTGGTTCAATGCAAATTTCCCTTATTCTGACATCATAATAAGGGAGCAATCCAAACGGCTCATTTTGAAAGGGACAGAAACTGTTAAGAACAAAGTTGGTGAGATCTCTTTATGTGAGAGTGATTTTGAGCAAAGAACTTCATGAACATGTTTTGTAGCCCATAGACCTATTATAACTTTTTTTTAAAGTGAGTTTTGCATAATATGTCCCCTTTAAGAAAAAAACATATAAGGAAACATAAAGTGAAACATTAAAATTTACGAGTGTCTCAAAAAGTAGAGATAAAAAACTGCATTTAAAAGTATTTAAAAATACAGTTTCTTCAGTTTGTACACTAGCAACAGGCCGGAAAAGTTGCTAGTTAGCCGTTTTGTTTTTTGATCTTTGCCTAACAAAGAGATTTGGCCTTCATAAATATTGTAACTTCCAGATGCATTAACATATAGATACATTTGAGAAGAAAAGAAGTATTCTAGAGTCAGACGACAGACTCACCTAATGATGTGGTTAATGACGATGGGGTCAGGGGGCAGCAGCAGATTGGTAAGGCGCTGAGGAATCTCTGAGAACTTCAGCCGAGGGCAGTCGAAAATCTGAGTGAGTGCATGTTTGCATTAGAAACATCAACAATGGATCTATCCGATGGATTCAACTAACAATTTTATCTGCTCAAGAAATTGCGCTGGTGCATTCATCTAAACTCAGTTTCGTTAAGGTTAGATTACAGCTTGATTAGAGTGGTCATACCCCTTACCTGCTGAAAATACTTATCACAGTTGATGTACTCCTTGTCATGTGAGTCCTGCAGCTTGTTGGTTTTGATGTACTGCCATAGGGCCTGGATGATGCAGGAGCGGGTTTGTGTGTGGATACCCAGCAGACGAGCAAGTCGAGGGTCCAGCTTGAACTGGGGGGGCTAGACACAAGAGTGTGTTGTTTTGCTAATTTGCATAAAGAAATGTACTGTAAAAATGTACACTTTGGTTTTCCACTGTTTTCTCTAAACACTGAGAACATGCTTACAGGCAACACTTTGTCTCTTCAGGTCTCTTCTACTCAGTAAGAGCCTGTTGTTAATAACAAACTTAATCGGACAGGAATGCCATGATGAAGTTTGAATAACAATTTATAATACAATCACCATTTCCTAATTCCTGATCCGTGCAGCAGAACGCTGCTGCAGGACTGTTCTCCCTTCACTACAGGACATTTACATCAGGAGATGTTGGTCC
>JBBPCW010000010.1:13117614-13128175 GCA_037974425.1 Phenacogrammus interruptus | reverse complement strand
ACACACACACACACACACACACACACACACACACACACACACACACACACACACACACACACACACACACAGGCTTAAAAAAATGTAAAATAGTGGTATGAGTAAGTTCTTCCAGACACACCTGTGTACAGATGTATCATATAAAGCTTCAAAAGGTTTCTTTTATTACGATCCTGCTCAAATGCTTTCTTAGTCCAATTTCAGTAGAAAATAGTCAGCTTAGAGAAGTCCACACAGTTTGAGCAGTAGCACACGTTAGGCACTTTTCTGGAAAGTGTGCTTTTTTGTCTTGCTCATAATACAGCTGTGACTACTGCTAGCTAAATCTGGCAAAATTAGGCTCTGTTTCATTTTTTAGACCTTATTAAATTACGCTGTCTGGTTTTTCCTGTTCTGATCCGTTTCAAATACACGACTGTCGATACTGACACCCCAGCTTTACGCGGATCAGGAGTCGTGGATTCAGTCACACACGGATTTTTGTGAGAACCAAACTGATCATTTTACACGGAAATCTAGACGCGAAAACTGCAAATATTCTCTGCATTTAATTTTCTTTGCTTTTTCCATGGCAATATTTTTTAATCATTCTAATTCTATTATTAAAAATATATAATCTACTAATAACTGTTATTGGCTGCTGCCCTCCTGTTCTCCTGTTTTCATTTAATTCTGCTGCCCTATGCCGCCTAAAACGCCCTGCACCTTCTGGTAATGCAGCTCAGCATCTCGGCCGCATCTCAGGAGGGAATTACAGGCTGACGGTCGTGGTTTGGGGGGCTGATATTTAATTTTAAATTCAGCTTAATACTTTATCCTTAACGTACAGTCGTGCACCAAACTAATAATTTTGGCAAAAAACCCCCCTGCAAATTCATGGAAACAGCAGATATCCTGCATGATATTTTATTTTGTCGCAATATATAATTCTTCATGTATTTTAGTCCCAATTATTAATACAATACAACTCTCCTCCGGATGAACAGTAAATTACTCGTACTGTATTTTTATTACAAAAAAAGGCATTAAATTATTACTGTATTTACCCTGTTTAGTTAAAAGAAAACGACAGTGCATACCAAAGAAAATGCCAGTGCATTAATTACTGTGCAGTCTGTACAGCGATAATATCAATATTTACATTTTAGCACTGCAGGAGTTCAGTGTAAACTGTACAGTACAGATACGGTTTATCTTTACATTTTTGTTAGAGGTAATATATTAAACTGAATTAAATGAAATAATTAATGTTTGGGAGCATTACAGTAAGCATATCTTTTTTAAAGCATCTTTTTACTTTAATATTAGCATTATTTTTGTTGAAATATTGCTGTTTGTTAGTAAGGTTACATCACAGAATAAATAAATTACTAAGCACTTATTAGAAGAGCAAAAAATACACACAACAAATTCCAAAGGAATTTATTTATGTCACACTTTACACAAATGGTGCAGCAACAGCTGTAGAATTTTGTAAATATCAAAAACACAACAATCTTGGCTGAATCATCTAAACCAGTGGTCCCCAACCCCCAAACCCCCGTTTTTTTTCTATGCAGCCCACCGACCGGTACCACATAACCCACGGCCCGGTACCGGTCCGCGGGCTGCACAGAAAAAAAACAGTGGATGTTACTCGTGTTATGTTGTTGTCGGCTTGTTGTTATGAAAATGCTGTTAATAAAGCTGTACACACTGGATTTACGTTTATTATTATATTTTAAAGATACCCCATTATTATATTTTTAAATTATCCCCATTTTTATGCGGATCATTTATGTGTATAAATACGTATATTTATCTGCCGCTCCTTAAAGGCCGGGACGTGAAAATAGTTTCTGATATTAAACCGGTCCGTGACCAAATAAAGGTTGGGGACCACTGATCTAAACAGTTCAAGAATTATGTCCATTTTGGTAGCAACAAATGTGTAATAAATAAAGCGCAAAACTAATACATTTTAAATAACATGAATTTGGAAAAATGACATGGGCAGAGTGTAATCTAACCACTTCTGCATTTAAAGTAACCGGCGGATTTACGAGATGCCCAACTTTAGCAATGTCGTTTTGTGAGAGATAGAGAGAAGGTGATTAAAGCAAAAAAAAAAAATCATCTGACGGAATAGACAACGGGGGGTGCTGATGGTGGTGGTGGGGGTGGTGGTGGGGGGGCGGGGGGGTTTATAGGTGAACGTACTAAACCGAATCACTTGAGGAAGTACGTTCACTTAAAAGATCGCCAATGACACAACACTACTTCCCATTGCGATTCCTCTGTTAACAGCAAGAAAACAGACTCCAAAACTGCTGTTATTTATTAATTTTTAATGGAGCATAAGCTCTTGCAGCACTCGCGACACCGGAGCCACTGTCCTGAATACCGAGCTTCGGAGATTTGGCTCCATCGAGCGTCGAGAAACAGCTCCCAGCCAGCAGACAGAACACTCTATAGTTCAGCTTGCACGAATAGGAAAATAAAAACGCAGATCTCCTGTAGATTATCATTACATCTTCCAATGTCTAGCCAGGGAATGTGCAAACACACGTCATTCTTTCCAGACTGGTGATTTGAAGGTCTCTGTGTGGAACAAGACACTTGTCTCACTCTTTCCTGAGCAGCGACGTTACGATAACTCCCATTTACCCCATTAACTGCCCCTCTGGTACGTCAGAAAAGCAAGAAACAACACAACGCTCACCGGCCTCTGAAGCAATTATCCGGAAGTCTCCACGCAATTCCAGTCCCTCTGGGAGCTGATAGGAATGCAAACACACTGCCAAAGAGACTTCTCTCTCTCTTTCACTTGCTTTCTTTCTCCTTCTTTCTCTCTCTGTTTCTCTGGTTTTTTTTCACTGTCTCTGATCTCACCACAGGCTTTATGACCTAATCATTAGTCTGGAAAAAAACTATGAAATTATATGAACAGACAAAAAATGTGATCTCATTCACTGCAAAAAAGTGAAAGTCAGATCAAATAAAAACACTCTTTTGCTTCATCGCATCTAATAGTGAACAGTCATTCAATGAGACGATAAAGGTTACATAAATGTCTATATACACATGTACACATCCACACACACACTCACACATACATGCCACTGTCAGACAAAATACTCTATTTCCATTTTTGGTTCCTTTAATGGTAAATGGACCAATACAAATGGTCCAAAATCACTTGGAAAAAATGAAGAATGTTTTTAACATGGAACTACTTTAGGGATAAAAAGTTTTGGATCAACAGCGACATTTTATACAGAATAGTGAAAAGTCTGAGGCGCCTAGGATTAAAAGATATTTGTTTCTACATGTGAAGCACCTCATGGAAACATGTCTGTCCCTCACACACATTTAGAGGTTACAAGGTCTCCACAAGGGCCATTATTAGCACTAGAACAGTTTCTGCCGCTGCCTAAGAGCAGTGTTTTGCATCAGTGACACCTTGTGTCCTTGTAAAACAGTATATAATGTTAGAACCAAGACAATCCAGTAGGGCTATCAGTTATACTCTGTATTATATTAGTAATCAAGCAATATGGTAATTATTTTGATGAGTTGAATATATAATCATATACATGCAATTAGGGCTGGGTCTTTTTTTTCAATGATTACTTGAGTAATCGGTTAAATCATACTTTTTATATCAATAGTGTGTTATGCAACATGAAAGGCCTCTTGAAATGAGCACAGACATTCCGAACCGTGTTGCTCTGTGGGTCAAACACTCAGCCTCTTCAAACTCCACAGGCTGACAGGTCTCCAGAGGACCTTTCCAACAAGACCAAGCATGTACCCAACTTCCCTGCTGTGGGGGCTCTACAGCCAGAGTCGGGGGCGAGCTATTTTCCCCTAAGGCACCCGGACTGAATAGCAGCACACCTGACTCTCGTCTCCTATCCCAAGTTAAAGTCCAGATTCGCTCCTCTAACTCTGAAACCATCTCCATCAGATAAAATGAAACTAACGTAAACTTCACGCAAGTAAACTTTACTCTAGTGCTGGTGACGTAGAGAGGGGCTAAACTAAATAGCTTAATAATCGTCCATAATGTCAAGTTAACTCACTAGTAAGTTATAAATAGTGACTAAACACAGAAGTACAAACACACTAAGAGCACGCTAAGACACTGAGTAACACCTGGTGACTCCACTACGTTTTTTACACACGCCGGGATCTTCATTTTCCACTATTTCCATAGAGAGCAAAATTAACGCGGCGTCTTAAATCTTTGACATATGTGTCAGTTACAACAGTCCATGTGAAACAATGAGACCAGAGCTGTAGTCGGCAAAGCGGAAGTGACATGATAGCAGAGACATTTTAAATAGATGGTGGACTTTGGTGACCAAGACTCTAATGAAATTCTTTGCCTCAAATATTTTTTGCAATTGAATTATTCGAGTCACTCGAATAATCGTTTCAGACCTACATGCAATTTTAAAGGCAACCATTTCATTGTACTTTATATACACAAAACAGGACACTACAGACACGTGTAATGAGATCCTTTTGGTGTGGGTTTCACTAATGACTCCATCTCCAGCTTGAGAACCGAATAGCTATAAAAGGTCTGCACTTTCTCAATTCCACCACTAACACATATTTAGGCAGGAACTGTATAGCACTGTAATGCTGGGCTTTGATGTTTGAAAATGGTCAAGCTAACACAATGGCACACATTAAATCAGATACAGTGTTTGTTTATATATTTCTTGTAAACCTAGTTTACAAGTAATGAATGTCTACAGCCCAGACAAATAGTTTTACCTATTATTTTCTCAGATGGCCTAAGACTCTTAGACGGTACCATATGTGCATGTATAGAGTGGAGAAAGAGGGAGCGGGTAAGAGAGAGAAGGAGAGAAGAGAAGTGATCTGTATTTAATTAGCCTAGATTTGTGTGTGTGGAATGTGGCAGGCGGCTGCATTCATTCTAGCTGGAGCGTTTAGTGCACTTCCATCCGGCCAAGTTCAGGGCTAGACATTCCACTGCAAAGTAGAGCGGCTTTCCCCAGTTTGACTCAGCCACAACACAGAATTACAGAAGCCTCTCAGGGGTGTGCGCAGACACACACACACACACACACACACACACACACACAAGATGGGGTATTCCTGTGTGGCTCATTGTCAGGAAAACAGTCTCAATCTCATCAATACTGCAGGACACTGCAAACTCATACAAGTACATACACACTCTTTCACTGAACAGAAGCACAGAAGAAAAGCTATTCCTGCATCTACGGTTAGAACAAATAATTCTTTTCATCTTTTATCCCCAACAAGCTTCACATAGTTCCTCTTCTTCTCTTTCCCTCTTTTTATTCTCTGTACATAATCCACTCTTGTCATATCACAATGTCCTCTATTTAGTAAATATTAATCCTGGTGTGTGGGGGTTCATGTGTGTGTGCCAGGTACAGCGGTGAGGATGACATCTAGTGGCTTTACAGGCCTATGCTGTAAGATTACACCGAAAAAAATACAATGCACAAATGGCATGATTATTTTCATGACAGATCTTTGTTCAATATTTACATTAAAAGTAATGTTTCATTAACTTGCTTACATTTAACTGCAACAGATAATATGTAGACTCATTAAACCTACATCCTAACATTCATTAATGGTCAGTAAGTACCTCTGAAAAAATTTGAAGACACATTCCACTGATCTTCTGAAATTTAAGTAGTCAGGTTAAGAGTACAGAATTTTATTTACTATCCGAAACCACCAGTGAACCTCCAGGCATCGTCTGTGGTTTTATATGTGATGTTGTAATAAGTAATATGGTGGTAAATATAGAGAAAATTTGTCTTTGGGGACAATTTTTGACAATACCCTGCATTTAACTCTTGTTTTTAGCCAAAACTTTCATAAACCTATCATAAAACAATGCCAACACTAACAAATAAGGTTAAAAACACAGTAGTAACAACAAGGTAGAACATAAGGTAAAGTAAGGTAGCTCTTGAACAATTCTGAATAGGCAAGTTTCTCTGGAATAAAGCATTTTACATAAACCACAATGAATGACTTGTTTAGATCTAACCCCGTTCAATTGTGCAGAAATTTAGAGGGAAAAAAGCTATGCTGACAATCCTCCACAAAATATAACCTATATTTTTCTGTAATTTAGTACAAACAAAATTAAAGTGACCATCCTCTCAAAGTTCAGATCTAAAATGTTCACAGCAAACAAAGTCTTATCTTGGGCCATAAACCAAGCCTTTTTATGCAATCCAGATGTTTTCTATTCATATATTCTTGCCATGAATTTAATATCTAAAACATTCTTTAAAAAGAGGTTTTACTGGGTTGGCCTGTATAACCTTTTCCATGAAATATAATCTTGACCTTTAAATGTATTCTGCTTTACTTTTTTCTGTTTCTTTTTAATTGGTTGGTTTAATTCTCCACTGATCTGAATCTAACCAATCGAGTGGCTCTCTGCAAGCAGTGATCCACCAACCAGCTATTAAAACTCTGTCTAACCCTGGTTAGCACTGTCAAAATGCTCTGACTCGCCACAAGTCCTCTGAGGGTGTGCTGTGGTATCTGGCAAACTATGAGGGGGGAATTCCACGAATCAGACTAGTTTGTCCAGCACATCCCACAGATGTTCGATCAGATCTGGGGAATTCGGAAGCCAAGTCAACACCTCAAACTCTTTGTCATGTTCCTCAAACCATTCCTGAACAGTGTGACAAGGCACTGCATCCTGTTAGAAGAGGACACTACCATTAGTGGACACCATTTCTATGGTTTGCAACAACAGGTCATTCAGGAAGAACATCTGATTCCAGATGCTGTCGGTCTTCAAACAGTTGATGAGGAAAGTTGCTGCTTTTTACAATGAAAAGCTACAGGTAAACCAGCCCTTTGTGGATAAGATTTGTTTAGTCCCCACTACTTTTCCTCTCCCGGACAACAATCAAGACATGGAGTGCAGAACCCCCCCTCCCTTTTTCTCTCTCCTGGAATACAGCAGAGACAAAGATCGTTACATGCACGAATACCCACCCTACACACAAACAATGGACGAGGCACAGATTGCTGCGTCCCTTCCACATTAAAAAGGCTTTCTGTGTCCGTATGTCAACTTAACATCCAAGTGACAGGACCAAATGTATCCTAGCACAACACAGTCCAGAGCATCACACCGCCTCCTTGCAGTGAACCTCGGGTGCCCATGACTCTTTCCCAACTTTTGTGGGGTACTAACCACTGCATACTGAGAACTTATACAATGGTAATGCATTCTTATGCATTCTGACATTCTGACAATGCTCGGCTGTGTCAATGGGAGGGATGGGCGTGAGGCTCTTGACCAGACGGTTGTAGCAATTGCTCCTCCCTCATTATATGTACAGGATACTCAGGAAAAAATTTAGTTATTTCTCAAATACAGTCATAAAATAACTGAACAATATCAAAAAAAAGAAATGATAAATATCGGTATAAATAAGCAGTATCTGTACTGATATCTGTATGAGTAAAATCCAAACGATACTCATCAGTAAAACCAGTAAAGGTTTGAACTTATTAGAATCACCAAACAGGTAGAAGAAAATCCTGAGGAGGATCTGTAAATGAATTGTCCACCTGTGAAAAATATGTTCCCCAGTCATAGTGTTGAGTGGGTAGTAATAGTCTCATTTTGCATAAAGGCAACATAATATAACAGCATATAACAGTTGTAACTTGTTATGACTCACATAAGGGAGGCGATGTGTGCGCTGATGGCCCCGCCCACAGCACAGCATGAAGGGGCGCTGCGATTGGATAACCTGTTGTCTCTATCTTTGTCTTCTCACGATGTACAATCAGCTTTCACCTTGCTTCATGAGGTAATGAGGCCTTGCACTGACTGCCACCACCAACTTCACACTCATGCTTCTACAACAGCCGCTTTACTGTCATTGAGCGTCATAAGGTAATAACTTGACTCCATCCAAAAGAAACACAATTCCAACCATTCCTCTAGCATGGCCTCCAGGGAAGTGAGGAAGACCCTGGAGAACGAAAGTGTCCATGTGTGTAGGTAGGAAATCCTTGAGGAAAGCCTGAAAATCTTTAAGGAAGGTCCAGAAGCCCTTGAGGAAAGTCTGGAAATCTTTGAGGAAAGTCTGAAAGTCCTTGAGGAAAGGAAGCCTGAACCGCAGTGTTAGTTCCCCAGCAGGAGATGTGTGTGCATGTGTGTGATCTCATCAGCCAGAGGGTAGAAGAGTGGCTTTTCCATTCCAAAAATCCAAAATGAAAAAAAAAAAAAGCTGAAATATGAGAGTATGGCTGTCGATTCTTCAGGTCTAGTCAGACGAATGCCCTACTTCCCAAACTCAGGCTTTCCTTCCAGCACCATTCCCTCTTCTCTCACTCTTTCCATCTCCTTGTATTCTCTCTCTCTCTCTCTCTCTCTCTCTCTCTCTCTCTGTCTCCCCTCTCTCTCTCCTCTGGTCTCTCTGTCTCAGAGAACGCTACTGCGGCAAGCTTTGCTAACTCACAAATACAGCCTGCTCACACACAGGCTGCCTGGATCTAAACAGCTCCGCACTGACTCATGTCGGTACACTCCTGTGGTCCTCGCAGGACAATGTCACACATCCCTGCAGAAGGCATCTAAAGGACATGTCAGCAGACAGACAAAATGCAGCAGTGGAGCTTCTCTATCTCACTCTGTCTTTCTTTCTTCTGTCCCGCACTGCTTTTCCCTAAGCTCTTTATGCATGCTGACTGTCAGCTATCTCTTCATTTTCACACTCGTCCTTCCTTTCCTGCACTCCTCTGCTTGCCTCTTGTCTCACCGACCTCCTCAGAAAGATTAAAGATTACTGATGCAGAACAATGCAGACTGTCTACAGACCCACCCACATGTCACCTGTTCTGACATAAGGATGTCTAAAACTGAAATCTGGCACTGGTCTGACAGAAATCAGCAGGACTGAAATTCCCTGTGGCTGACAGGCAAATTCACAAAGACCAAAAACACACAGAAAAGGTTGTATTTTATTGTTTGAATTATTTTAATTATAACGATACCCTTCTCGGGATCTAATCTTTGAAGAGACCATTTTTCTGTGTTTTTGAATAAGCTATAATTCTCAGACGGTTAAAGCACAAATGAACAGTCTGTCATAGAGCAGTGTAGAGGGCATGTGGGACAGGTGGGAGGAGTCCAGCTATTTCCATACTACAGCCACTAGAGTGCAGTGTTGCTCTGGGGTTTGGTTGTAAAGCCTGGACCGTTCCAATTGTAATGTTTAATACTTTAATTAATACTTTAATTAAGTAAATACAAATCTGAGGCCAGTCGGGCAAGAATAGCCCATATAATAAGACTTTGAGTTGGACAAGCATCATTTCCTCTTCAATGTAAAAATAGCTCACCCAAAAAAGTACTAAATGTCTTATAATTGCATGAATACATATTTAGATATTTGCACAAAATATATATAGTTTTGTAGTTTGCAATTATAGACAAGTGCATCTGTATCTCTGCATCATTTGTAGGACAGCAGTGACACAGACAGGGTAGTGACACATTAGTGTGTGTGTGTGTGTGTGTTACACACACCCTAACATGCTACTACCTCTGTGGAGGTCCTAACCATTGTTTAAGGCAACTAACAATTGATGCTTAGAAATGGATAGACTACAGTCTATAAATGCGACTAGAGGCCGCCAGTGGACTGTGTATGGCGATCTTGATTATGCACTGGGTGTTTCCCCTGGCCAAGGACTCAGGGCTGGCCAGGGATTTAGAGTCATTATGTTCAGGTGTTTTTTGGTTTCCTCTGTTAAAAAGAAAGATTGGTATGCATTCCTTTGTTGGTTCTCCCTCACATGTTTTCAGGCCCCCGTGCCAAGTGTTCTGTGTTTTTTGAAAATAAAGACAAAACCTACCATTCATGGACGTCTGCTTTTGTGCCTCCTGCCTGATCGGGCTCAGCCATGACGTGACAATAAATTGCAAACTGTAAACTACAAATTGTACTTGTTTTTCGAGGAAAAGGAAAGTCCTCCTAACTGCCAAAGGAAAATAACGTACCCAGTTTTTCCTTATTCATTTTTAAGCATTTCTTGTGGGCCATTAATTATAATTATTTTACAAGTGCATTTTTTCTCAAAAATATTTAATTTGACACAAGATTTTATACAGACAATATATGTCTATTTTAGTGGGAATTGCCAAACCGCACACATTGCTAAGTGAGTGGTTATGGGCTTCAAAATCAACACAGGCAGTATTTATTTGTCATACCATCTTACTGTAGCCAAGAATTATTTTGGCGAGGGGAAGGAAGGTAATTGGTGCTCTGGTGAAACACACAATAAAATGAATGAGAAATGCTGCTGTAGCAACAGAAACATTTAAATCAAGCTTTTTTCTGAACAATAGCACATAAACTGAGCAAGTCAATCCAATAGATAGACAGACAGACAGACAGACAGACAGACAGATAGACAGACAGACAGACAGTTAGAGTTAGATAGATAGATAGATAGATAGATAGATAGATAGATAGATAGATAGATAGATAGATAGATAGATAGATAGATA
>JBBPCW010000010.1:13105596-13117261 GCA_037974425.1 Phenacogrammus interruptus | reverse complement strand
TGAACACGGCGCCCGGGGAGCAGTGTGTGGGACGGTACCTTGCTCAGGGTACCTCAGCGGTGCCTAGAGGTCTTGGGGATCGAACCCGGACTTTCCGGTCGCAGGGCGGATGCCTTAACCACTAGGCTACCAACTGCCCCAAAGTTAATATAAAGTGATCATTTCAGAGACAGGTTTTGCTACATGAGCAATGAATTGTGGGCTATTGCAAAAAAAGACTGGCAAATGAATTGGAGCACACAAGATATGCAGGGATAAAAACAAAAAGGAATGGCAAAGTCCGTGATGTTCTTTTGATATTGCAAAGGTTTCACAGCGGTGGCTCTGGCGGAGACAGCATGGCTGCTGGTTGCTGGAACAACAAAGGAGAGCCAACATTTGACCCAGCACTTTTCAAAGCACTACAGCCACGACCCACCACTTTACAGTTGAGTGCAGGCTTCTTATTTTGAAACAAAAACCTTCACTCTGCAAACCACAGACTTGCAGTCAAACCTCAATGGCAGATGGAAGCAGGAATCAAGAACCAGCTCTAAATCACCTGATCCGTTAGAATCGTACGCCTCCAAGGTTATTGATTCTATTTGTCGATCATGGCATGTCACAGGGTCACACAGGTCATGGCCTCAAACTCGGTATCTAAACTCCTGGAAACTTTTAACAAGAAGCAAAAGCATGGTTTCAATTCATTAAGGAGTACAAAAACAGTGCTGTAAAATGATCATTTCTCGGGTGGAAACACCAGCAGAGGTTCGTGATCCGATATTTCAAACCAAATTTGAATGAAAAAATATTATGCCGGTGTTCAGTTGTGGCTTAATATCCTAATAGAAAGTGCTAGAAAGGCAGCTATGCTAAAATGTATTATCACTGCTAATTTGACTAGAGGTGTGAAGCTGGAGTCTGAACTAAATGCGTTATTTATTGGTGCTGGCTGTTTGCAAAATTGACAAAAGTTGGCAAAAACAATCCTACACTGTCCATCCTCCACAATGCAGTCACATTGTCAGGTTTTGTATTGAAATCTCACCATTTTTCTATGCATTATTACTCTGTATTGCAGTCCTGCAGATTCAACAAATATAATCGAGTGCTTTTTCTCCACAATGCATTACTACGTGTCCATAATGCGAAGTCAAATTTTTGCACTGTGATATCGCTGTTTTCGATCTATGCTACACCTCTACTATGCACAAGCACCACTGAGCAACATGTCTATTGTTATAATAACATAAGTGCAAGGGGGGCGGGCTTTGTAGATTTAATCTTTTTACTAAAAAAATCTACATGAAAACAAATAATGACCAAATATTTTCTCAAGCACATTTTTCTGCACAAGAAGTGTTTTCATTTTCTTAGTTCGTTTTTTAAGCTAGTTTTCTATTTGTTTTAGGCTTATTCCCTAAAAAGCTCTATTCTCTGGTCTTTTCTACCTATTAAAAAATTTAACCTGACTCGGCGAGCTTTGCACAAGAATTCCAATGTGCATGGACTGCTGGTCTCATGCACAAATGGCAAATAAAAATCTTGAATCTTGAAAACGTTTTTTGTAATTTCCTCAAATGGCTCCCTCTGGTGGAAAGCAAGGGAAGAGCCAACGATCCGATCCACAGTTTAAGCTCACTTAGCTGTTAAGAACTTTTAATGCGATCCACTAACTGATATGTTCACTTGGTCACAGTTGACATTATCCTGTTATTAGAACTGTAGTAGTATTGTAGATGTTCTTCAGAGATGTTAACTATCTGAGTGGAACCCACTAAAACATAGAATGTAAAAATATATAAATGAAGTTGTTTCTGTCTGTGATTTCGCTAAGATTCATGCGAATCTTGAGTAGGTTCTCCAGCACATTCAATCTGTTGCTATGTGTTTATTTCTTTCCCATTATTCTTTTTCTTGCCATTGTACAATCATTGATAAAAGCTAGTATTTTAAATTATACTGAATCATTTTGAACTTAGTGCCAAACCAAGCACTCAAATTGAGGAATCCATGTTTTAAATGGCCAAACAATAAAAATGGAGCTAAATGAGCAATAACACCAAAAACTGCAGAATACCTGAAATACTGACAAAGCTAGTGTTTATATAAATATGTGACTCTGTGCCAAGACAGGTATAAAATGTGCATAAAGTATGTTTCTTACTAAACAAGAGTACAACTATTTAAAACATTATCAAGATATCTGCAGACATCCGCAAATGTAACGCAAGTGGCAATATTTAATGTGTTCAAAGACTGAGGAATCTTTCATGCTGCTTTGAGCCAGTCTTTTCATGAACTTCTCAAGGCCACTTAAATAGCATTGATTGTTGCCATGTGCATGAAATATGTGACTACAATCTTCATGACCTTGTGAGATGCTGATGTTTTCGGCTGAGGGCTGCAAGTTAAGATATCCCACCGTTCATTTTGTGACATTGTTTTCTGACAGTCACTCAACAATCAGAGCAAATCATACACACAAAATATGTATGGGGGGCATACACTACCAGTCAAAAGTTTGGACACACCTTCTCATTCAATGGTTTATTATTGGCTACATTGTAGATTGATATTGAAAACATCACCCATTGTTCTAATGACAACTTTACACACTCTTGGCATTTTTTCAATCAGATTCATGAGGAATCAACCTGGAACTAACAGGTGTTCTTCATCAAGAGTTCATTAGTGGAATTTCTTGCCTTCTTAATGTGTTCAGGATCATCAGTTGTGATGGTAGGGTTGGTACGCAGTTAGTGATCCTATTCCACTATGGTTGGAATGTGTACTACTACACATTATGGCAAGAACCACTTAACTACAAAAACAAAAAGTCCATCATTCCCTTATTACAAAACATATTCTGGTTTAACTCTTTTTTTGTTTACTCCATAATTCTATGTGTTCCTTCATCAGTTTGATTGTTTTCAATATTAATCTACAATGTAGAAAATAATAAAAACAAAGACACTGAATGAGAAGGTGTGTCCAAACTTTTGACTGGTCGTGTACATGGCTGCCAGGATCATCATCTTGTGCAGTCTGTGTTCTTTCAGACTGGCATATGGGAACATAGGCTTGGGCAAACTGACAGTCACACTATGAACAGCTAAAACTGAAAAACTCATTCAACGTTTTGATAAAGTTAACAGCAAAACGGTGGTATCCAACCTCAAACAAGGGAATGACTTAAAGTGGAATGCACTTCACCTATAGGCTCATGTCTATGTGAACAAAAAAGCTAAAAAAAAATAAAAAGCACAAACTAAAGACACTAAAAGTCTGACTTCAACTTTAACAGAAGTAATACATCACCACTAGCATTCAACACTAGCTGAAAATGAAAAATAAATTACTTCAAGACGATACACAGCTCACACTGAAGCTGATTTGTAAGGAAGACCTAATGCTGCCCTTTCAAAAATCACTAAAGTTCGCCATGTTACATTTTTAATGCTAGTTGTTATCCTTGTCATGTTAGTTCTGCTTATTTCAAGTATTTGGCAGCTTCTTTAAAAGAAGACCATTCAGTAGCTCATCATCCCAGTGAATTACATAAAACTGGTAAAATAGGATCTCATTCTGCAAACATAGATTTCAGGTTCAAAAAAGTAACACCAGATTAGCTTTCAGTCCTTTTCGCACATGTAAACAATAAGCAGCTGAAAAAGATATGATGTGAATCAATATTCCTTATTAAACCACTTTTTTCTGGCACTTATATCTTCATGTCCAAGACATTTTAAATTCTGTTTTATTTTTAAATATAAAATAACATTTAAATTTACCAATATTTAGGCTAATGAATATCATATTCAAATGAATAATCCACTATAATATTTATTTCCTATCACTGATATATTTTTTTAGTGAGAAAATTGCTATTAACTGCTGGGGCAACTGTTTGGGTAATAATTACAGCATTTGTGCTGCAAAACTGTGCTGCAAAAACTAAAGTAAACCTAGCAAACACACAAAGTAAGCATAATTGTATCACACAGTTATATACAAACATGAATTCATTCATTCATTCTCTGTAACCACTTAATCCTTACTAGGGTTGTGGGTACCTGGGAGCTATCCCAGGGTCTACAGACACCATCCCAACACAGGGCACACACACACACACACACACACACACACACACCTACAGCCAATTTAGAATCTCCAATTGAAAGACACACATCTTTGGACTGTGGGAGAAACTGAAGACCCCAGAGAAAACCCTGAGATCTGAGTCCCATTCACACCAATAAGAAATTCTGTCCATTTTAATAAAGTATTATTAAAATAGCAATTATGTTTACCCCTTCAAGGTTGCAGCAATCATGTAGCCATTTTTTGTGATAACCAGACTGTTATGACTACTTTGAGCCTTACACATTTTTGGATGAGCGGATTTAACAGAGAAATAAATGTTGGGGTCTGTTTAAGAGGCTCCTGGGACTGCACAGTCTGTTACAGCCCCGGGTAACAGAGGGGAGGGGTGGGGGTTGAAGTGTACCATGCAGGACTTTTGCATTTTATTGGCTTCAGTATCTTGCTGTGTCTTCTATACAGTCTGAAGGGTTGCAAGAAAAATGTATTCAAAACTACTCATTGCAGTAAAATCCACTGACATTCATATAATTTTGGTCACGCAGTTTCCCTGACAAAAGCTAGTGTTACCGGACCATCACACTATCAATTCACTTATTGCACGTTACAAATACTAATAATTTAATTATAATTAGAGCTGGGCCGTTAACGGTGTTAACGCGCGAGATTCTTATCGCCGTAAAAAAAAAAATTATCGCCGTTAACACCCCCCACCCCACCCCTCCCCCGGTCCTCACCTGGCAGGCTATGATGAATGTCACCTTGATATTTTAGAGAAATGTCCGGTTCATGAAGTTTTGGTCTCGTTTCGTTTCGTTCATCAGTCTCGGGGGGGGGGGGGGGGTTATATACAATTTAAATTTTTTAATTCCACAAAATGATGATATTTTCTATTTCTATTTGGCAGACTCTTCTCCTTTTTTGAAAAATGAACATCTCAGGTATTGCAGTAGGTTATATATTACACCGAGTCTTCTCAGCTTTACCTCCTCCCTCTCTCTTTCTCTCAGGCACACACTTCTGGCAGCTGAGAGTAGAGGTAGGAGTAGAGTGTTATGGATCACCATTCCCTACTTATCACCCCACGACCCTTCTGGTTCTTTGATTGGCTGAACACTTGCCCACAAGCATGATGGGAGTCTGACTCATTCCCTAATGGCTGAAAGTAAGCATCTGACTCGCTGACACCTCCAGCAAAGCTAAACATTCTGAGTCAGAAAGAAGTTACTGAAATGCACGAGAAGTTTGGAAAATGAAAAGCTTTGGGTGCCATTGTTGCGTGTACTTGACATGAAACGGAGCTCTTAGGGTAGGGAGGTGGTCGGTTTCTGGTACATTCTGAGTCAGAGCTGCTATTATCAGGCAGAGAGACAGAGTCAGAGAGAGTTGTGGTACAATACAGTCACTAGAATGTTATGACAGAACAATGTAAAAACAGTGCCTTTTTCATAACAACAGTTACGGGAAGCGGAGTTATTTTTAGGAGGCCTCTTCCAGGGGACTCGCACGCTTCTGTGGTCTATCCGTCAAAAATGCCTGAAATTATTATTGGATCATTACGAAGTCCCCTTCCTCATATCTCATTCTTATTCTCTCGCACTCATTTTACCTCTTTCTGCTCTAGATGAGTCATGTATTTGTGGGTTTGTTAAAAGAATGTATATGTAACCAGTATGTTGCCACACTGTGGGAAAACTCAGCTGGCACTACGAGACATCAGACTGGGGACAAACCCCTAGAGATGGGCAGTACAGCACCAAGTTAAATGATAAGTGGTACCTTCAAGTTTAGAGAGGTCACTAAAAAACAACGCTTTGGCGTTTATGTAAAAGTAGTATTCTATAGTATCAGTAACACAGAGCAGACACTGCAGACACTGAGAGCAAAACAACACAGTGATGGTGTATAAATGTGCTCCTGCAGCAATCTCGCTTCCAATTAACACCAATCTGGAGCAGCAAATTGTACCCAAATCCTTAATTCTCAGAAGAAATGATGAAGGTAATAAGAACGTTGTGAAAACACTGTCAATCCTTTCAAACTCGAAGCACTCCTAACCAGAAATACACTAAATGGTTTCCAATTCCTAGCATGGGACACTTGATAAGGCTTAGTAATAAACCCCTATTATGTCTAAATGTCTTTTTCAGACACAGTGTTAGACACTTAAAAGCAACTTGTGTAGCTGTGTAGACAAGGTGTCTACAAACAAGCAGGGGGCCAAAGTGTTATCATCACTCAGAATTCTTTTTCAAAAAAACAGCAAACGCAATGCACAATTAAATACAATAGTTCATTTTTTTAAAAATACAATAACGGCACAATTGAAGTCATTTGCACCAAATTAAGGTGCAAACTGTGACAGTTGGTGGCCGCCTGAAGCCGTCCTTTTCTGTTCTTTGTGTTTTGTAATTATGGGACATTGTGATATGCCTGAGCACATGGGTCTCGAGGTTGTTTGTATTATATGTTTCACTTGCTTGGTGTGCTCAGAAAAAGAGATGTTTAGTTTCCATTGATTCACTGTGTTTTAGGTTTTGTAAGTTCTTTTGTAAGTTATTTTAGTTCTTTTGTGTTCACAGTCTGTCATGTTGGCACGAGTTTTGTTTAGGCCCTTGTGTGTTTTTGCCTTTGAAAATAAAAGTTATTCAACGATGTAAGTCTGCCTATGCGCCTGCCCTCATTGTCGCGAGGCAGAGCTCCATGACAAGTGGATTTCTCTCATGTTCCTTTGTGGTATGTGTGAAACCAACTCACAATAAACATGTTGTTTATGGGCAGTTTATGCCGATGGTAAAATGCAATACGTTTTTCTCACAAAAACTGGGGAAAATAATGAGTGGAGATACTACACATCTGCACTCACTATATTAAGTTCCAATCAACTTAATAAAGTAAATAAAAAATGAGTGCATTTGTGAGTGATTAGCAGTTTAATTCTACTCAGTTAAGAAAGAATTCATGAGTAACTGAATGCTTTATATTTCATACTGAGCCAAAGAATATTTGCATATAATTCTGTACAAATGTACTAGAGCCACACTTCTACTAAATGCTTTTTTGTCAAGCCTTCAGGAATACACATTTTTTGTCATTTATTAATCCCTATTTAGGGGATACCATAACCCACCATGCAATATATCAGCCTCCAGTTCAAAAGTTTTTGAAAAGTTTGTCTGTTCAGGGATTACATCCAACGTGATTAAACGCTAGATTAACTACAGCTAGGCCCTGTTCACTCTGCTACACGTCACCATGTAACTCTGTTATGCAGGTGATCAAATTGCTACTAAACTTGGCCACTAAATTGAATGAAAAGCAGAATGAGAAATTAACTGGCCAAAAGCCCATACAACATAAACAAACGTTAATATTGCCAATTACATCCTAATGTCTCATGCTGTCTCTCATACAAGAGGACCAGCATGTGAGCTTGACCAAACTTTTGAATGATAGGGGAAACACTGCACTCAGGTTTGTAATCCGCTTGCTGTTACTGGGCTAAGACACCGTTGTGGACAGACACCATGATTGACAGATAAGTCTATCGGCCTCTTTGGCCTGATAGGTTGAACGTTGGGTGGTCCACTTCATTTGTTTTGTTTTTCACAGAGCTTGGGGCAGGCACGGAGACCAGAATTTTTTCTCTTGAGTGTGTATTGTATTGACAGCTGCTGGAATGTTAAGACAATTTCAGCAAATATTACAAAATTGTTTTGACTAAAAAATCACTGACCCCTCCACTTTAAGCATGGGAAAGTCACTGTAATGCACAGCCTGGAGTGGCTTATTGCATTGACATCACAGTTTGTAGGCCATCAGCTCTCTACAATTGCTCTAAATCTCCGGTTTTTCCATTATAGTATTACTGAAGGTACCTTGGATGTTATGTTATCAGTAATAACATACTGTCATGCTGCCCACCCCTATTTTTATCCTACCAATGTGTAATCAAATAAAAACATAACCGCAGGATGATGAATGGTCGGAAACCTGCTTATATTCATCCTTTTATTGGGTCATGGTTCGCGCGCGTGTGTGTGTGTGTGTGTATGTCACTGTTCCTAAAAAGGCAGAAGTATTCCTGCAGAGGTTTGTCTTGAGGAGAGGAGTGGAGCTGCAGGTCAAAGCAACAAAGACCAGACGCCTTTCAGACCGTAAACACTGTGTTCCTACTGCAGCCTTCTACTTCACATCACAAACACACACAGACACTGTTAAACATACAAACATTCACACTCACACTACACACACTAGCAGAGGAAAACATCTATCACCTTCTCTGGCAGTTCTGCTGTTCGGTGCCAGTTCGCCGAGTGTGTGCGTGTCGGTAATGACCTGAAGAGCAGGACCTAACCATCATCTAAAGCTTCTACCCAGCTCCTACTTATGCAACTGCAGGTAGGAGTTTCAAAAGCAGCTAAAAATGCTTGATCGCCCACACTGGTTCATCATCCGTGCATATCAGCGCACACTAACACACCAACAAAGGAGAGAGAGATGGAAAGCGATTACAAAATTAGTCCAACTAATGCAAAACTATACTACAGTAAAACAATGAGCAGTTCAAAATGAATGGGTAAGTAGATGTCAAAGCACTAGTAAATGTTTGCTTAGGATTTCCATGAGTGTTTCAGTAAATGTTCATAATCCAGGCACTTAACTTCAAGCCCTGAAACAACACTGTTATTACAGATCTGCAAGGATGTACATTAATTTCTGAAGAATAAAAACATGCTTTTGTAAGAAGTGCTGCAAGATTGGAAAAGCATACCGAACATTAGTTAACACCCTAATAAATCGAAATCAATTTTAGGTTGAAATTTCCAGCATAGCAACTGTGCTGCGGAACATAGGCACATGGAAACAACGTGACACCACACATGAACATCGTAACAATGTGACCTTATTCACAAATACATTTACATCTGCAGTATTTGGAAGGCACTCTTATCCAGGGTGACACAAGAACCAAGAGGTCATGGGTTTGAATCCTACCTTCAGCACCACCACTGGGTTCCTGAGCCTTAACCCTAAGTTGCTCCAGGGAGACTGACCCCTGTAGTCAGGGAATGGAAGTCGCTTTGGAGAAAAGCGTCTGCTAAATGCCGCAAATGCAAATCCCCATACTAGTAAATCTAGTCTTAAAATGACGAGCTGTTAGAAGACTAAGATTCTATATAGATGAAGTTAGTACTCCTCCAGTGCCCTATCAGATCATACGATTTCAAAATATCTACAATTTGAAATATATTCATAAATGTGCTCATAACATTATTCAAATCTAGGTTGCAGGCTATTGTCTCACTGGGTTGAAAGTTGGGCAATGCAATAGTATTTAATTACTATTTAAATGTGATAAATTTCATCACAATGTGTCGCAGTATGATTTTCTGACCGTATTGTGGATATTATGAGTATTTAATGAAAATTTAACGACATAATCTGGATATGGTGATATTATGTTTTTGCCGTACTGCCTACCCCAATCTGAAAGCCTTCTGAAAAACTTGCCCAGCCTTGCAGCACTAGTTACAATATAACGCTTTTGGGACGTGGAGCATGGACAGGTCAGCTAATGCTGTTCAACCGGCAAACACAGTGATCAGTCATCATGAACCATCTCACCTGGCGCACAAAGCTGTTGTTTGTGGTATCTGAGGACGTACTTCCATCTGATCCTTTAAACCGTCCTTTTCTTCTGATCTTTCTTCCGTGAGACTGCATGAAAGGCATGGAAAAGGAGAGAAAAGGGGTATGTCAGTTATGGAATTAGAAACTGATTCAGTCAAGAAATTGCCCCAGTGTTCTTTTTTGTGAATGTAGTCTGTTGATTTTGAATGCCCTCTCTGTCTCTCTCTCTCTCTCTCTCTTTCACACACACACACACACACACACACACACACACACACACACACACACACACACATACTTTTCTATAGTGCAGGGCCGTGCTGGACAGTTCTCAGTGATCATACTGTAACTCAAATGTAGACTAAACCAACTCACACGTCACCAATGGCAACTGCATAACATTCCAGATCACTAATGTCATTTTTTTTCAACAGAGCATTCCCTAAGGCCATGTAAAGCACGGCCGTGAAGGCTGCCAGTCTCTCTGTTACCAAGAGACCAGCCAACCAGAGTGGGTAATGTTTATTTTATCACTGTCCACTCCAGAAAAAAGTCTGACAGAGGGAGAGAGTGAGAGAGGGAGGGAGGGAGGGAGGGAAAGAATAGAGAGAGTGGGAGAAAGAGAGAGAAAGAATGGACAGAATAGAGGAAGAAAGAATGGGGAGACGGGGACAGGATAAAACAGAGAGGGAGAAAGAACAGAGTGAGAAAAAAGTGAGACAAAAAGAGAAAATAAGGGAGAAAGAGAAGAGGGACAAAGACAGAAATGGACAGACAGAGGGAAAGATGCTACTGATCATAGTCGTGGTTGATCTGCTCTAAACACACCCACTTTAAAGCCATGGTGGACTGCCGGGGTCAGTGTGTGTACCTGAGCTCAGAGAACTGAGGACAGAGTAAGTGAGGATGAAAGAAACCTGAACACAGAGAACTAACCACAGAGAACTGAGCTCAGATAACTGAACACAGAGAACTGAACACTGAGAACTGAACACTGAGAACTGGGCACAGAAAACTGAACTGAGAGAAACAGAGAGAAAAGACAACTGAACACAGAAAACTGAAAGCAGAGGCCTTAACATATAAACCCGAACACAGAGACCTGAACACAAAGACCTGGACACAGAGTACTGAGCTCAGAGAACTTAACATAGAGAACTGCGAGGCTGTCAGTGAAACACCTACCGCATGAGGTACAGCTTTCAGGAGTGACCTTACATCCTCACCGTACTGCTGTGTCTCTTACCTTCAGACAACACCCCCATGTCAACAAGACTAACGATTTATCTCTCAATAGTTCACCCAACAGACTATATGGTTATACAGATTATATGGAAGTGTACTGGAAGCCTACCTGGACAACTTGGTTCTCCAGCACGTCCAGATGTTTCTCCAGAGAGTTTGAGGGCGTTTTGGGCATGTTGTTCACAACCATCTGACAAAACGCGAGGCCAAAATGTTAACGAACGGCTATAAATTCGCTTAAAACCAGCTTTTTTAAAAATAGACTCGCCACGACAGCCTGCAGCCGGTAGGAGTCGAGGCGTGTTCAGAAGCGAGGAAAAGTTTTCAGCCAGACTCACTGACTGAACCCTTCAGCCGATTGTTATCTGCACCATGACAAACGGCGAGGTCTGTGAGAAAAACGCTGTTTGGAGTGAAAGAGGAGGAAGGTTTCGCTCCTTTAGGCTGTTGAGTGTGTTGACTCACTCACTCACTCTCTCACTCACCTCCCCTCCTCCTCCTCCTCCTCCAGCTAGATGCGCGTGTCCCACAGATAGAAACGGGTGGAGTTATAAAGAAGCATTCAAATGCCTTATTCATTCTGAATTTAAACACATGTTGCTGCAGAACCACTATAGTTCATTTGTTTATATGTGTGTGTGTGTGTGTGTGTGTGTGTGTGTGTGTGTGTGTGTGTGTGTGTGTGTGTGTGTGTGTGTGT
>JBBPCW010000010.1:13036822-13047486 GCA_037974425.1 Phenacogrammus interruptus | reverse complement strand
ACACACACACACACACACACACACACACACACACACACACACACACACACACACACACACACACACACACACCTTCATGTATTTCTTGCTGGTGGCTTTCTCATTGACTCCTTTCCAAGTCTCAAAATCTGCTTCAGCCTCTTTGATGTCAACATAGTAACCATTGACCTCGTCACGGCCCTGGTACACTGGTGGTTTCCACAGCAGCACCAAAGAGTCTTTACGCACCTCTTGCACCTGGAGGTCATATGGGGGTCCTATGATAAAAGACGAATATTTAAAATTACTGAAGAATGACTTTCAACCCTTAAATGCATGGGTGTTTCAACAACTCTGGTGGCACTACTCACTGTCATGACAGTGTAAAACTGTCAAAACAGTTTACTGACAATAATATTCTGTCCAAATTACGTGTTTGGTTGATTGGGTTAAGTAAACATGCTTTATAGAAAACAAACTTCAACATTTTCTATCCATTTGCTGAGTTAAATCTACTGGAAAACGGTAAACCTATAAAATGTGCCATTATTTTGGCGTTGGCCACATTATTCAAAAATAATAATTAATTTAAAAAGAATTCTCTGTAAAAAGAAAAAACCCAAGGTTTGTGTTTAGAGGTGAACTATACCTGCCAGTCATAAAACACTAACCTGGCACAGCAATAGTCCACTCCTCACATATAAAGGTTTCGCTGGGCAGGGAAGGGATTCCCACACCAGCCATGTTTGCAGCGCGAACTTGAAACTGATACAGCATATTTTCTTTCAGGTCTGAAACCTGGGGAGAAGGAAAGTAAGTTTGGGGAGAAAGATGAACATCCGAAATTCCAAACAGCAAAAGGTCATTATTTTAGTTCCCATATATCGAAATCGAGCTCCTTGAATCCATTATATTAGGGCTGTCACAAATATCAATGCATTAAATTACATGGTCTACAGAAGTCTCCAAAACTGACATGGAGATTTTTTTGGACTGCAGTGATGTATGATGTGATAGTTATGAGAGTGGGGAATTAAAAGGTGAGCTCATACAGGTCTTTAGGTTTAAAGGGCTTAAGAAAGGTGTACTCAGAAGAAACAGGAATGGTCTATTAAAAAACTCACTCTGTATGCACGCTCACTGACTGCCTTGATGTTAGCCTCATGCCACTTTCCAGGCACTCCACCGATGACCTCACGGTAGTCGACAAAGTATCCGATAATGTCGGCGCCACCGATGAAAGTGGGCTGCCGCCAGCCAAGCACCATAGAGTCCCGCACACTTTCCAGCACAGTGATGCCATAAGGTGGAGCAGGAGAGGCTGATATAGTGGAGGACTCAAGTTATCATTTAGGAAAATTACTAAGAATCATTTAGCTAGAAAGAGACGGAAGCCTCAATGCAGACAAAAGACAGGTTAATCTCATCTATAGAAAACCAAATAAACTATAGATCTATTTAAAAAAATATCCTAAGTACTCTGAATTTTACAATTACTGCTTACTGTGTTGGTATTGAACAGGCTTCAGTCTCTTCATCTAGCTTATTTTTTAAACCAAAAAAAGCTCTTCATGCTGCTTTTCAAATAAACGGTGTGTCATTGGGCTAAATAACTGATATGTTGTGTATACATTTCACTGGTCATAGCTGACACAGAATATTTCTACCCAATCCTAGTATTTCTAATCCTAGCGTCTCGTGCAAAGTGATTGAAATTCCCAGTAGGACTCTCTTATGAGGTAGGGAGTGTGGCCAGTGCTGTGCCCGCTGCTTGTGAAGGTGTACAGGTGCCAAAAAACACTGTGTTTGCGAGAGAGGTATTACAAACACAATGAGTTCTTAAAAACTTACCTATGGGCAAAGTATAATTAACCACTCATTTCCTTGTAAATACAATGAAACTGTCTCACGCCATGCAGTAACTTAATGGAAGAGATAGTAGTTAATATACAGTGACTGACAAAAATTTGGTGTCAAAAGAGAAAAGAAAGAGAAAGTGAGAAGTTTATCACTCAAACTCGCTGGAATGACATGAAAAAAGAAAAGTGGAAACAATATGTTTGAGACCAGACAAGAAAAACGAAGAGATAAAATGAAAGGAAAGGAAAAAAGACAGCTCAACTCTGAGGAAGAATGAAGATGGGTGGCGCTCCAGAGAGTTGGGGAAAAAAATGACGCTCTCACTTCACATCCTCACCTGAGCCTCTGCGGCCTTTTTCTCTTTCTTGCTCTCTCCCTTGCTCTGGAGGAGAGTCTAGTGAGGACTTACGTTTTTCCAGCACTTCTGTCACGGACTCCTGTGCCCTTTCACTGGAGGTGTGAGCGACCCGTTCGGCCACCAGCCCAGCACCAGAATCTTTTAAACTGGTGCTGGTTTCAGTGGCCGGTTCATAGCTGGGTTCGGGCGCCCCGGTTAAACTGCCTCTCTTACCCTCTCTGCCTTTGCTCAGTGTTCTCGGAGGCCCTGGGGGAACTGCGTTATTGGCCCTTCCCCCTGCCCCCTGGCTAACATTAGATAGAGGAGTTAGCGGCGTGGTAGCAGGGGGACGAGGGGGCGCATGCCTGCCCCCCCTGTGTGGACTGTGCTGAGTTAGTCCGACCATATTACCCCCCGACTCCAGAAACACACCATGAGGAATACCGCCCCCTACAAGAGTTAGCAGGGAACAGCAAGAGAAAACAAAAACAGAGCTCAATAGAAGTCACACACAATGACCTAAAACATCACTCTACAAACACACTACTACATTACTTCTACCCACACATTCACAGCTAACATTCACTATTTCCTTTTAGCTTCATTGCTTTCAGTTTTCAGCAACAGCATGCATGTACAAGTTATACATGTCACTATCAGTGTTTGCTCATTATTATAATCAGTTGACTACCAATAAGATATAAAAGGGAAGAGTTAATCTAGGAGGAAAAACAACATGAAGTCTTCATTTGACACAGAGTGAAAATGAAGACAAGATGGCTGAACAGAGACATCTGGAAAGAGGCAGGCCAAAAGAGAGGGAAGACAGGCAGAAAGCAAGGAGATAAATTAAAAAGAGAAACCAGGAAGGATTTTGACTAGTATGCTGGATTGAGAAGAGAGGTTATAGAGAAAAGTAGGGATGCACAATATCAAAATCATACTGGTATTGGAAGATAAAGGTTTGAAGAAGATCTGATGTTTAGATTTCAGCAGAATGTATAGGCAATACTGAAATATGCACTAAAATATCAGCATTGTATTAGCTGACATTGTTATTGGCCCATACTTTAGATACTAGTGCATCCCTATACAGAAGGAAAGGACCGGCCTTCATGCAGAGGAGATACAGTGTTGTACAGTGGCTGTAGTCTGTTTTGTGCAAATCCTTAATAAAAAACAGTATTTGACAAAAAGGCCCAATCATTTTCCTCCAGGACTAACAGATCACTAATTGCATTATTAAGGTTCCCGTAAACACATTTTAAAAAGGAAAAAGAGTAAGTTATAGCTAGTAAAAAAGTTTTTCTGATGACTTTCATTTAATCGGTGCCAGTGCATGACTTTTTACTCCCCTGTATAAAACAGCATTTTGATGTGTCCAGCTTTAGTTCATTTCGGCATGCCAGGTTTTTCTAGTACAGGCAAATTTTTTGTTGGGGAGGTGTGGATTGGCACCCTTTCTAAAAGGCAACTGGCTAGTTTGTCAATATGGACATGCCAACACTGCTTTTAACACATTAAATGAAACATGTTTTATAAGCTGAGCACCTTATTACATCGGTGTTACATCTTACATCTTGTTTAAAAAGAATATGTTGTAGCAACTGACCAGAAGAGGTCATCTTGGGCCTAGTTGACATGTGTTTTTCATAAGTGAAACATGCAACTTTGCACAAAGCCTCAGTAGTTACCAAAGCAAGTAACTCAGCTTAGAAGGGCATCAGGGGTATAAGAATAGAGCAAGAGATTAAGAGGGGACACTTAGGAGCGGAAGGGGGTGTGTGAAAGGACGCGGGTGAGCTGGTTTTGTAGTCACCGCTACATTGGATCACTTGCGACCCAAACTAGAGGAAGCCTACAAGTCCTGACCCCGCCTTCTGGAAGGGACACAGGCGGCGCTGCAGGGTATGTGGGTGCAGGCTTGCCATTGCTACAGTGCAGCAGAAAACGTGAGAAGTTAAAAAGTGGAACAATGGTGTGGAACACGGAGGGACTCGGAATGCTGATGGTGTACAGAGCTGAAAAAATGTTCTCAATGAGTGAAGTCAACAGATGGGACAGCACAATAGCTGTGTCATAATATTACTCTCCAAAAACACTTCACAGCTACTTTATAATGAGACAAACATATCTGGGTAAACTATACACTTAGACATTTTATACAACGGTATAAACACAAATTAATATACTTTTGCAACACATTTTTGAAAGAGTTGACTCACCAATGGCAGCTTTAACTTCAATGGCTTCAGACTCCTGTGAGAACTCACTGACTCCAGCAGCATTAACTGCTCTAATGCGGAAAACGTACTTCTCGCCTGTCGTCAAGCCATGGCATATAAACCTGCACACAATAAAAAAGGGAAGAGTCTTTCATTGTTCCTTTGGTATGATTTATTTTTTAGTACTTGATGTTACTTTTCTTCATCAAGACATAATTATATTCAGTTCATATTTAGCAGCTTCAAATCTGCAACTCTATGTGCAGGCATCACCACAATACAGGTCAGAGTCAGGATCAAGTAAAATTCAGCCAATTATGAAAAGAAAGTGGCTTCAACTCAAGTAAAATCAGTTAGACCATGATCACCTCACTCCTTAGCGTTGAGAGCAAGGTATTTCTCAGTATTGTCACCCAGTGTTTGACAAGACCAGCTGTACTGTAACGAAGGTGAGAAAGTGGTAAAGCCTCAGCCCCAGCCAAGAGAACCATGTGAGCCCTAGTTAGCACATGAGGTTGGCAGCTGAAGTTGACATGGGGAAGCAATTCAAGTTCCTTAATTCCCCTAAAGTGACCTCATTCAGTCATAAACTGGTCATGATGTCAGGAATAGTGAGGTGTGTTGAAGCAGACCATTCCCTGATTAAAACAGCTGGAGAGGAATAATGAAAGAGAAGCAATGATGGTATTCAAAATGTGTGAAATAACGACTACTATGTGTTTTTGTGAGACACTGTCTCTACTATCCCCCTCAGTTTTTGTCTCTAGCAGTTCTTATGTGTTCTTGTGCGTGAGTGTGAGTGTGTGTGTGTGTTTGTGTCAAGTCACTGTACCTGGTGACCTTGACAGGTTTGTTATTGCAGGGCTCCCAAACATTGCTCCCAGCAACACTGGTCTCAATGTAGTAGCCCACCAGTTCTTTAGCATCTCGTGATGCTTCCCATGACACTACTACAGATGTATCTGTGTTACGTGTTGGCACTACGCGGCCTGGAGCGGACGGGATATCTGGAGAGAGAGGTATGATGACAACGTTAAACTGAGCTTCATATTTCCTTCACAAAAAGCTGTTACCAGCATGACAGCAAAAAATAGGAAACACAATGACAGGAGCTTATTATACAAGATATGTATTAGTTATTAGATATTTTAAAACTGCATGTGTAATTGTTAATGACATAAAGGAGAATGCCAAAAGGGAGAGGTTTTCTCACCCAGTTTGTCTCCTACTACAGTGGCTTCGGTGGGGTCTGAAGGTTCACCTACGCCGGCAGAGTTACAGCAACGGACACGGAAACAGTAGGATTTCCCTTCAGCCAAGTCAAATAGTGCAAAACGTGGAGACTTTACTGGAATCTCAGTGTTCACACGCTGCCAGCTGTCTGTGCCGGATACACACTGTAGCACACACAGAAGTACACAGTCACACTTTGAGAGACTAAAAGATAGGATATCATGGGAATATAGGGCTGGTCCCTCACCGTACATGTCTAATGTAAATAGGACGTTTCTGACCTTCTCAACGTAGTACATGACCCCTTCATGTCTCTTCTCATTCGGAGGCTTCCAGCTTAGCACAACATAGTTCCTGGTTGCCTCGCTAACCATCAAGTCGTGAGGTTTGCCAGGAACCACACCCTCTATAGAAGTTGTAGAAACGTTAATAAGTCGTAGGGATAAAACATTATGTGTCAAAATGTCCATTAAAACTTTGCAGAAAAGAAAAGGTCAAAAAAAGCTTTATTTTCACTTTTACTTTTCAAATAAGTAAGAAAAATCTAAATAGAATTGTTTTTTTTTTTTGTAGCTTTTGCATTTAGTACTTCAATCCACTAGACACTAACATTTTCCGACTACATGCATTTAGGCCTGTCATCACCAAGAAACCTCAGCTGACTGTCCGTTTACATTGATGGCATTTAGCAGATGCCTCTTTCCAAATCGACTTCCATTCCCTAACTCTGGGGACAGTCTCCCTGGAGCAACTTGGGGTTAAGGGTCCTGCTCAGGAATCCAGTGGTGGTGCTGAAGGTAGGATTCGAACCCTCTTAGTCCAGAAACAAGTATCCTACCCACTAGGCCACCACCACCACCACTGCCATATTAACAACTGTGATTAACAAGCTGTTTTGTTTGTAAGTAATATGCCTGAAATATCCTCTCAGAGCCAGCAGTAAGAATGTTTTCTCAAGACAAATGTAATTTTGCCTCAGACCAAATTATCCATTCACATTACGTTTGTTGCAATGTAAATAATGCAATGAGCTAAAATAATTATGATCAGATGATTATACTAAGATTGTAACAGGTCTACATGCTCTGATACTATTTTAAAAGGTCCACGTACCAACAGGCTCCTCTTCTGTCACAATGATCTGGCCTGTCCACGGTGCAGAGGTTCCTTCCATGAGCAGGACAGAAGACAGAGGTAGAGTGGGAAAGAGATGGACAATTCAATACACAGTGAAGCTCCAAGCAACACAACATTGCATTAATTTGGCTAAGTGGTAAAATCTCTATGTAAGAGTAGTGTTATCATATACAAATGAATATTTTATATTTCTTATGAGTATTTATTTTACTCCTGCTCATACTATGCTGCTCCTACTGCTTTATTTTTATTGTTAAATGTCTTTTTTATTTATTTATTTATTTGTGTTTGTCTTTCATGATTTTCTTTGACTGTTATAAAAGCACATAGACTTTATTTGAGGAGCACTTTAATGTATGAGAGGCAATAAATAAAGTGTAGTTAATTTTACTAATGTTATTCATGGTCACATATTCACACCTTTGCGAGCGCGGTCTGCTGGGTCCATGGCCACTGCAGGTTCAGACACTCGAGAAGGATGACTCATGCCACACTTATTTACTGCGCGCACGCGGAAAGTGTAGCTGCGGCCTTCTACCAGACCAGTAACAGGGAAACGGGCAAACTTTATTGGTGTGTCATTACACTGAATCCAGTGTGTGGTACCAACTTCACACCTAAACAGAGAAAGAGGCCGAATGATAAAGAGAAAATAAGATAAGGGGGAGGGAGGGGGGGAGGGAGGGAGAGAGAGAGAGAGAGAGAAAGAGAGAGAGGACAGCAGGAGGGTGGTGTCATTTTGCCAGTCTGCTGTGATGGAATCTGCACTGCCCTTAAGAAATTAAACTAAACACAGAAGCAGCCAAACATTGGGATACACTCATTTCCCATGTACTATTTTTAAAATAATAATGAACATATCAAAATTATGAAATAGCACACATGAAACTATACAGAGCTTGCACACAGATTCTCCAAAGTCCCACCACTCCTCACTTGATTCAGAGCGCCTTTGAAATAAAGTTTCACATTTACAGTTGAATAAACTCATAGATTGGAATCAACATCACCATTTACTTTAAATTTTCCTTAAAAACAAATGTCAAGCATTGACCACTGACCATTAGATCAAAATACCTTCAAAATATCTTGTACAGGACATTCAATTATGGTTGTCCAAACATTTCTGGTCCAAGCTTAGCAGGGACATGATTGGTCAGAGGTTATTGATAAAGTCTTAAACATCCACTTTTCATAAATATTTAAGATATGAATAAAAAGATTAACTGATTGTACTTTACTACATATAGCCCATGTTCTCTTGGTTTAGTTTATATGCAGTTTATGATGTCACACATGTATGTAAACACTTTTTAAATTCACATTAACTGCTGGCTTGCTGAATTATTGAAAAAAAAACCCATATATATAAAATTTGTTTATTCTCTATAGAGAGTGCCTTAATGGAATTTCACTTTGATGTCATGTGACCAGAGGTGTTCAAGCTTTTGCATACTTTGCCAGTTTATACCTGTCAACAAAGTAACCCAGAATGGGGTTGCCTCCGTCAACAGCAGGCTGTTTCCAGGTGACGATGACATAGTCTTTGTTAGCCTCCTGACAATACACATCTAGAGGAGCGCCAGGGGCTCCTGCGACATCCGCATCGGAATCTAAAACACACAAAAAGTTGGAAAAGTGCTTAACACTGAGCTGCTAGAGCCACATTCTTTTTACAATGTCCATTTGTGTCCAACACCAAAAAAATGTGTAGAAATTCATTAGAACACTGTTGGCTGCTGAATTCGGTGCACTGTTTAAAGCATGTGGGATTAAGAGATTTAAATGGACATTACTCGAGGGGGTTCTTGCTGCTAGTTAACTTGAGCTGTTCCACAGCCAGTAGAGACAAAATTAGAACGAAACACGAGACTGGAGAGGTCCCGCAAAGACACACACACATAGACACGCTGTCAAACAGTCCACACTTTGTTATATTTATTGGTCTTCATTCTTTTGATGCAATATTACGTTATGTTATTATAATATCTTCTCCTTCCAATAAGTAATCATTTAAGCATCCAAGGAAATGAATTAAACTCTGACAATTACAGATGCGGAAACAGGGCAAGGCTGTTTTAATCTGGTATGTCAGACCTGCATAAGGTCAGACAGCAACAAAAGGCCTGCCATCAGATTTTCCACAGCTGCCTGAGCCACTGTATGTGTTGTGTGTGTGTTATCTTGTATGGTCTAATTTTAAGTCAATAAGTGGTAATAATTACAGAGGATCATTCATGGTCAGTTAAACAAACACATACAGACAGAAACCTTTGTTTGACCTTGATTAAGACCGATCAGCACAGTCATTACAGACATAAGTAACATGCATAAATAAATGTGTTATGTGAATAACAAATCATAAGTACAGAAATATTAATAAATTGCATATATAAAGGTTGTACCGTGCTCCACGTGTCCATTCACTATTTATAACTATTTATAACTTTGCTGCAAATGCATATTATGTGCAATTGTACGAGCATTAACATGGTTATGAATTTGAATCGGGTAAGTCTTTTTAAATGTAGCTCTTCAAGATTTAAAAAATGTAATTTAACTGATACTTCTAATATTTTGGTCTATTTTGATCAGTTTTGGCCTGATCTTACCTCGGACAAAGACGTAGGCAGAGTGTGTCTCATAGCCGGACTTGGTGATGACGCGGAGTGTGTAGAGCCCCTCGTCCTCTTTGTTGAGGTGTGTGAGTGTAAGGGTAGCTCTGTCTCCACTCCAGTGCTTTTGAACCCATTTAGAGGGAACCAGCAACTTATCTAACACACAAATATACACAGTGTAGCACAAATGCATTCACAATTACTGCACAGTTTTAGTCATTGTGGAAGGATTATTATATCTAAAAGTAGGACTGCATAATACATCATTTTAATTGTTAACACAACATTGGACTTAGAAGTATTGCTATTGCAAAATGCTGCAGTTTATTAATGAGCCTTCTAAGAAATCACAGCTTTTTTTCTTGCTGTGACTAATTACAGGTAAGTGTCTCTCAGTAAACTGCCTGTGCTGCTCATTTGGCTCCAAATGCAACTCATGAAATTAATAACAAGCCCTTTCTGAGCTGACTGAGTCAATGCATTACAGCAAGGAAAACACTATAAAATGCAAAGCAGGACCAAGCTTGAGAACCACTGATCCGAGTGTCACTGGGCAAACTAATTCAGGCTTATATTAAACCAGCTCAGAACGTTTTAACAGTTCTCAACCGTGGTTTCATTTCCAAGCATCATTGACATTAACTATACAAATATGTGCAGCTAAATAATTGCCAAAAGGATCAGAAACGCCACTATAAAATACTAGTAAGACTCCTACAGGCCTGAACGCCAAATATTAAAGATATGGACAAAGTCTGTTTTGATTGTTGTTTCTTTCTTCACAAATAAATCTATTTGCTAAATATGTAAATATATGTTTTTATCTTGAATATCCAGTTAATATGGCTGTTTTGCTTTAATAGAAAACAGGATATTCAAAGAGAGAGAAGGAGTTCTTGATAATTCACAATATATTACAGTATGTTATACTGCAAATACTTATGATATCTAAATATTGCAGTATGTGTGGTTCAAATATAATACTCATCTAGGGTCTTCACAGTCTTAAGGAGATTTTATACCTTGCCTAGCAAACCTGATTATATAATTAACACACTCTTCATGTGCTAGGTCAGGTGTGTAGGAAATCAGTGTAAAAATAACAATGTTGCGAGTGCAATGAGCGTAGATGTACTAATAGTGCCGCCAGATATCATACAAGGCAATATATTGCATTTATCACAACTACATGTACACAACCGGTCAAAAGTTTTAGAACACCCCATGTTTTCTGTTTGTTTGTATTGAAATTCAAGCGGTTCAGTGTCTCAATGT
>JBBPCW010000010.1:13012752-13025777 GCA_037974425.1 Phenacogrammus interruptus | reverse complement strand
ACTGAACCGCTTGAATTTCAATACAAACAAACAGAAAACATGGGGTGTTCTAAAACTTTTGACCGGTAGTGTATATCAAAAGGTGGGAGAGCTTGATGTTATCAGACTGTATATGGCATGGTGGTTGTGGACGATAAGCAGTTTGTCTGTGTACTCTTGTTTTCTCTCTGAAGAGGGCCGTGGAATGGATCGTGTGATGCTGGCCCAGCTTACGCAGCTCTACATGACCGTGAAGCTGGAGTGTCCATTCTATGATGTATGTATATTTCCTTGTATAGTCTGTCCACCTAAACAGGGCACTGAGTTTAATGTGTGATGTCTTCTTTGTGTGTTTGGAAATGTCTACGACTGCAGGGTCCATCGATTTTACCCAAGCTGCGAGTGAAGACTTTCTTGTTTCCAGGGAGTTCGCTGGAGACCTTGGTGGACCCTCACCTGTATAACGCTGTGAAGGCTGGCCTTGTGGATCTGCTGGGGGCTCGATCTTACTTTGCATCCAGAGTCCTTACGCCATACTGCTACACACTTGGTAACATACCAAAGTACAAAACCACTAAGAAACAAATGTCTGCATTTGATTTGATATGCAGTGACACTAGTTTACTGGTGGCTGGTCATGCAGGGACATATAGTGCGGTCTGTAGGTAAAAATGGATGGTGCTGTTTTCTTTGTTTTGGGCACTATATTAAATCAAATCCATGAAGTTGAATAAAATGGTGATGTTGAAATTCAGAACGTCAGTTTTAATTCGTATTAATGGCCATTAATATTCGTGAGGGGCTCAGTTTCAGAACCGTGATTCAATTTCATTCACAGTAAATCAATTTTACAAAATTTCTGCCTCTGAGAGATTTCAGTTCAAGCAAGTGTGTTACTTGCATCATCAGTTGTGGCAGGAGTGGGGACATTTCCATTTAGCATAAGCCTCTTTTGGTATATCAGTCAATGCCTCACTCAACTTTTATAAATTGTCTGAGACTGGAGAGCTCTACATTAGTCATGTAGTGCACAATTACTGGAACAGACGTCTTTCTTTGTTGCTTTGTGCCTTTTCACCTTTAACACATTCATTAACCTTTTACCTTTATTTCACTTACCACTTAATGTACTGGAATGTGCTCTGTGTGTATATTTGTGCCATTACCCAAACCTATTTAACTTCAATCGTAGTCCAGCAGAGATGGGGACTCGAATCGCACTTAAGTCGCACAAACAAAGACTTGTGACTTGACTTTAGACTCGCCCTCAACTACTTGAGACTTGACTCGGACTCGGGTGCTGTGACTTGAGTCAAAACTCGTAAACCATGTTCATTTCATGGAATTATTGATTCATATCTCGCACTCGTTCTAAAACCGGACACCTACCCCGGTGTACCATTACTTTTGTCCGAGGTGAACGGTTTTCAGCTAATAGCGATTTTCGAGGGGTCGTTGGAAAGGGGTCACGGAGCCCCATTTAATGTGGAGTTTCACATTTAGAGTGTGAGATATTTTTCATATTTAACATTTAGATTTAAGATAATTTAAGGCAATTCTCTACAGCACGCCGTCTCGCCCCTGCTAAGGAACAGCCAACTGTAATCGCGGAGCGTGGACAATTAGCATATCTTCTAAACATTTAGAGCTCAACATCCCACATTTAGAGTCGCCGTTTGTAAACATTGCCACTCAAAGACTTGACTTGGTAAAAATGACTTGTGAACTGGCTTGAGCACATTTGACTGATCAGAAATTTAAATGGGTGCATAGGAATGTACCTGTGTGGTTTGTGCACTCTGTATCTTCCAAGCCAATGGCCATAGAAATGTCAGTAAAAAAGGCCATCAAAAGGCTAAGCAAAAAAGAATAAATCAGACATCTGTGGTTTGCAGGCTTCTGATAATCATCTATGGATTTGTAACAACCCAATAAACATGACAATATTTACAACTATTCCTAACTGTTCTCTAAATACACATTGCTGTGATTCCAATATGGTTTACTCTGTTAACGACCATTTCATTTCAAAACTAGTGTGCTGGAATTCAGATCTACTAATAGTGTTGCTGAGGTTCAATGTCCTCTTACTTACAGACTGCTGTTACAGACTGTAAACAAACCCAGGTCATATTTATTTTTCTTACCAGATGTGGAGATAAAACTAGACGAAGAAGGCTATGTCTTACCTGCCAGCCAAGCTGACGTATTCAAAAGGTAAATCCCTTTAAATGCATTTGTTTGAATGAGTGACAGAAATAGGTATAATTCAGCAATAAAAGCCAAGAGGGAGTGTGTTACTGTGAATGTTCATCACAATGACTCGGGACAAAACGAAAAGCAAAGCAGCTCTGAACATTGTGTCAAACATTTTAATGTGCGTTTTTCCCCCAAAATGTAGTGTCTTCTGGGTTAAAGAGGGTTCTGTCATTTACAAGTATTTTAAAGCCCTTCTTGTTTGATAGGCTGTATTCTGAATGAGAAACTTCAGCTTTAGATGTTCCACGGCTGCTGACCCAGAGGTTGCTTAGATGCAGTTACAGCACCTAAATTTAGTCTTCCACAAATCTATAATTAGTGGTCGATGCTCAACAGAATGACAGTTAATATTAAACCTTGACCAATCAGACGCTGCATTTACTAACAGATGTATTTTTCTGTATATAAATGTGCTCAGGATCGCGCTATGTATTGATGGACCAAAGCGCTTTGCTGTTAACGCCAGACAACTTCTGGGGAAGGAGGCCATTAAGCAACGACACCTGAGGATCCTAGGATATGAAGTTGTTCAGGTTTTTACTATTTTTACTTCCATGTATGTTTTATGCATACAGAGTTAGAATAGGTTTATATATATTGTACATGGCAACCCTGTTTTAAAGGGATTAAGTGCAGAAATTGCTATTATTCACTGAAGTTTCGTATGACATTGTTCTTTGTTTCTCTGATGCATCACATTTCAAACTGAGACATTGCATAATGACTTTTTATAATTAAGTTAAAGGACTGAATGTATATGTAATAAACTCAGAAGAATCTTTCCTTTTCTCTAGATTCCCTATTATGAGTTTGAAAGGCTGAAAGGAAAGGCAAGCACAGTGGAGTACCTACATAAGAAGATCTTCCCTCATAGCTATAGACTCAGTTGGTGAACATGGTTCATGTGCAGACCATGTTACCCTTGGACTCTAACAGCAAAACTGCCTCAGTTTTCACTCCTGACTAAACACATCCAAAAGATACACATCATGTCAAAGGATTGTTATAGAACACTGATGTGATGTTAGTTTTGTTGTTCATACGAAGAAGCCCTTGCTAGACTGTCTCTAATGTATTTTTTTATGAAATACCTGATACAAGTTTATGTAAATTGTTATAATAAAGAAAATGGACATTATTTTAAAAAGCTGGTATGTCATTTATCAGGCAATTGGAAATAAAGTTTAAACATAGCCTTAAAAATCTCCCACCTCAACTACCGAACTGATTCTTTAGAAGAGCATTCTGTGCAACATGGAATTCCAAGTTCACAGTTTGATTTCTTACATACACCAGGGTATTTTGTTTTGCCAATGGTAAAATATATTACTCAATATTTTCCAGAAAACTTTCTTCTTTAATTTCATGTTTAAAGACTTTCATTTGAAAATTTTCATTTGTGTTGCTTCTTTTTCAAATTGTGGTCAGCTGTGCTCCATAATGAATAGGGAATAGAGCTGTTATAATTGTTCAAGGCATTTAAAATCTGTGACCATATCATCAAATATAGAATAATTTATTTGTTGGTAGCTGGCAACACAGTGTTGCGGTACAAAGTCAACCAGGTATGTCCTTAAGAAAAAATACAAAGAGATGGTTAACCTGGTAAAATAAAATCAAACAGAACAATCATAACCAGAGTTTTTGATAGTTAATCCCAATGATTATAGTAGATACTTTCCTTATAAAGCAAAGAAGAGACGATAACCTGGGATCAGATCAAGACCAAGAAATTGGCTGTGTTTGCAGGTTTTTATCTTGACCCCAGAGCTTTCAAGGTAGACGAGCCGGTTTCATAATAAGGTTCGAGGTTAAATGCAAGTGTCCCAGTCTTTTGGTTGGCAGATGCTATGATGCATGCGTGTGTCTCCTGCCAAATTTGCCTCTTCTTATGTAGCTGGAATCTGAGGAAGGCCAAATTCATCCACCAGAACTCCATCCTGTGTGAAAAAATAAAAATGGTACCAAATGCACATCAGTAGGTCAATTACAGAGTGATTGCTACTATATAACATCAGTGCTACAATACAAACTGGCTATATAAATATAATCAGAGTTTAAAAAAATTAAACTGAAGAACATAAAATCTATCCATAGACACTGATGCCTTAGTATTGTTAATATTTGTCCTTACCCGGTTGGTACTTTTGTCTCCTGGCACTCCTTCTGGTATAGATGGAGCTGTGGAGGCCTCATCAAGGTAAGAGCTGTCATCATCCATAAGTAGCTCATCGCCAAGTGCGTCCAGCTCTAACAATGACACACAGGCGTTGTAAAATACATTACACTGAATGCACAAAGAAGCTTGTTAAGCATAAAGAAGCTGAAACAATGCGAGTAATGCACAGGTTTACACACAATATTTTGTCTTCTGGACTAACCTGCTTCAAGGTCGTCCTCGTCAATATCTGGTGTTCCGTAACTGCGGCTCAGAGCTTCCTGAATCTCACTAGCATCCTCCATCATATCCTCCAACTGGTCTTGCAGATCCTACAATAACCAAATAATTTCCACAAGACAAACAAATTAAAAATACTAAAAATAAACGTGATCACAATTGTTTTCTGAATATTTTTTTTAAATGATGCAGCAATACATTCTAAGGGGGGGGGGTGTCTACTATGACTTGTTTGAAATGCTAAGAGCTGCAGCATTTCGTACAGCAAAGACATATTTACCTCAATCTGGTCAATCTTCACATTCTTGTATGCCTTCTTCATTTCTTTGGCTCCGACTTTCATTGCATCCACCTGAAAAACAAGCCCATGAAGGCCTTTGTGGTACAACATGTACAGGTACAGGTACAAGTTGCAGACTATTTGTTTCTGCAGAGTAAAGTAATTTCTTTGCTAATTCTAATGTTTTGTGCTATTTTTAATTCCAAAGGCAATAAATAAAGCACACTCAGAAAAGTATAACTTAAAAAGGTGTCAAGGGCCACTTTTCTGAAGGGTTCCAAGAGGTTCATGGTAAGTAAATTTGAATTGTTAATGCAACATCATTGGACAGATCAACACGTTTGGAATAGAACCAAGAGTTTGGGTAACCAATTACTTATAGCTGTGGGTTGTACTTGGAAATTTGCACCGAAAGCCAACACTTAGATTGTTGCGTCACTTGGGGGCTCACTACTGAATTAGTTAGAAGTTAACTCAGATAAAAAAATTAATGTCTGACATTCCTGTAGTAAACAATTACATGGAAACATAGAAAAGAATTGCATTACTTCCTTACTAAAAATCATGATGATGATTAATAATAAGAAGTACCAAGTCCGATACTTTGCCTTCAGCAAAGAAAATGTGTTCTTACCGTCGTTTTAGTGTCTTTAAGGGTCTGAATTGTGTAGTTGGCCTGCTCCATGTTAAATGATTGCTGCATTAGCTGATCTCTCTGTCCTTCATACCTGCAGACACACATATTCTCATTACATAGCAGTCCAACACACCAGGAATGTAACAGTTGCTTGAATCTTCATGTATGTGTGTACTGCGTCTTTGCGGTAACAATGATTTGAAGAGTAGTCACCTATTGCTATCTGCTGTCTTAGCTAACTGAAGGAGAATACCATGCATTTATCTATATTTTAGTGCTCACAGTACAGGCAGAGTTTGTATCTGGTGAATGATGAGTGTACTCACATTCTCTTCTGTTTAAGAACTCGCATGGCTTTTTGCTTCACCATGTTCTGAAACAGATCAAGACAAAGACATAAAAACTTTACAATGCAGATAACAGTCAGTACTTTCAGACTGAGACCTGCCTGTCTCACCAAGCAGGATTTCTTACATGGGGGCAGATGTGACAGTTTAGCTTTCACCATTCACTATTAAATTCCTACATGCTGTATTCATGTATACACAGATGGCAAAATACTGTTTTTTGTTCTGATCCAGTATGAAAATTGAAAACCAGAGTGCTGGAGACCAATCAATTATTCACACATTTTAAGCCACTCAACTCCTTTTCATTTGTTGCACAATTGGCTGTTTGCCATAAACATACATTATACTACAAGGATTATTTACACCTTGTGTATTTAAACTTGGGTTAACAGATAATACCGTTGACCACGGTCATAAAAAGTATATTTGTAAGGTTCTGTGAGGCTGAAACTCATCCAGAGATCCTGTCTAGGTTAAATACACTTTGTGAAATGGGATCTTGGTCAAGAAGTAAATGGGACAACCTAGAGGTATTGGATTTCCTGTTCAGTTTATGCATTCTTTGCATTCAAGTTGACCAGCACATAAGCTTTATGTACACTACCAGTCAAAAGTTTGGACCTTCTCAGATTAAAATTGAAAACAAGGAAAATGATGAAGGAACACATGGACTTTTGCAGCAAACAAACAAACACAAACAAACAAACAAACAAACAAACAAAAAAAAAAAAGAGTTAAACTAACTAGAATATATTTTGTAATAAGGTCATCGTGGACTGTTGTTTTTTTATTTAGTTAAATGGTTCTTGCCATAATGTGGAGTAGAACCGTAGTGGAATAGAATTACTAACTGTGTACCAACCCGACCATCACAACTGATGCTCCAAAACACATTAAGAAGGCAATAATTCCACTAATGAACTCTTGATGAAGAACGCCTGATAATTAAATACCATTCCAGGTCAATTCCTCATGAATCTGATTGAGAAAAAGGCCAGGAGTGTGCAAAACTATCATCAGAGCAGTAGGTGATGTTTTCAATACTTATCTACAATATAGCCAATAATAAAAACGAAGGAAATCGTTGAATGAGAAGGTGTGTCCAAACTTTTGACTGGTAGTGTATTTCTCAAGGAATCCCGGAGCAAGGAATTCTGTCTGACTGTGACAGAAATGAATTCCTACTATTTATTATTATTGTGCTGTACAGGAGTGAGCCGTTTCGTTTACTAAACAGTTCTAAATCAATTTGGACACTTTCACAACAACTAAATAGACAAACAACCAAACAAAATAAAAAAACACCAACACCAAGTTTAATTGCATGGAAGGCAGAAATGAGCTTCTTGGTCATTATAGAAAAGACAGTGATTTAAAAGTACAGGATTTACAGCATTCAGGAGATCCAATTAATCCAGTAGAATATAGTAGAAATCTAATTAATGGTTCATAACTGCAATAAACAGCAGAGATGTTTCCAGGGTAGCACTGGTAGTGTAGCGGTACAGACTTTCACATACAAACATCTGATCAGCTACGACCCCCCACACTTCAGTATTCATGTAGCTACTGTACTGACCTACAGTGCTCACTAGAAATAACATGTGCCTTTAAGGAAACTGAAGCAGCTTTAAAATCATGCTGGACACTGTATTTAACAGTATCCTAAAAGACAAGTTAGGTTTGGGAACAGACATTACAGCATTCTGTATTATGGAATTATGCCACCACAATGGAAGGGTACATTCTTTTGTTTACTTGCTAAAATAAACAAAATGCAAAAGATTTTTTTTAAATGCTGTTTTACTGTGGATTTTGAGACGTTCCATGCTTAAAATGAACTTTTTTCAGAACTTATTTCATAACCTTTCAGTAGAAACACAAATTTGTGATGAGTTAGTGAATGGTCCCCAAAAATGAGAAATTCATTTATGATACTGAAAGTTTTGTTATAATAACATCAGGTACAGACATCAACCTTAAGCTTATTTGATCAGTTTACTCGTGTCACTTCTGTAAGGCACATGGATTCTTTAGTTAATCAGTAAATCAGCTACTGCCTGGGCTTTACCTTTGAGGGTCCATCCCTCATTTTTTTCATCTGGTCTTTATATTTCATTAGCTCGGCATCAAGTCTGGATATCTTCTTATCAATGGACTCTGCTCGTGAATCAACCTAGAGTTTATAAAAGGGGAGAAAGAGAGAGGAGCAGAGTGAAACACAACACAAGAAACAGTATGAGCACAGGCCAATAACATGGCACGTTTAACATCAGTATTTCGGGAGGGTGAGAACGTGTGTGACCGGTTTTAATCACACACCCTTTTCTTCCTGAAGGAGGCACTTTCCCCGTGGTCACACAATATTCAGCTGACCAGGGGTTAAGACTGAGCCTGTCTTTGTCTCTTCAGAAAGCTTATTTACTACCCATCAAGTGAAGCAGTAGACAGCCACCAACAGGGAGCACCTTACTCAACGGTACCTCAGTGGTGCCGCTGGCATTCCTGGGATTCGACCACCAGGCCACCAGTATGTCTTCTATCGTTACGTCTTCTATCATTACGTAAAAAATGAACCACTGAAATGTGTTTCAATATAGAAATTTGGCAGCGTCAGTTTTCAGTGGTTGGTATGAGAAAAAGCTGAAACTTTGATGTCATGTTTAAGCTAACTGGCTAAATGACAAAGCCAGTCTGTTTACTAGATAAACATGCTAACAAGGTACTTTAACCGGGCGAGAAGAGCAACCATTGACAACACAAAAGTTAACAGTAATCTTGAACATGACTTTATAGTAAGTAATAATGTAGATATTACAGGTAAAAAATGACATCAGCCGAGTCTATTGTGTCGGTTTCACATTTGGTCGCAAGGGACGGTCGGTTCTCTTTGTTTTGTCGGCTGGACAGCTCTGTGAAAAGTTCAAAAACATTCACTTACTGTGCCTATACAGTCCGTAAGGTTGGGTGCTGGTCCTTTGGGTTTTCCTCTGCCGAAAATGCGGTTCATTTCGACCGTTTTCACTCAGAAACAGCAGCAGACCAAATAACAACTCCCGGAACAAACCTCGACCTGACGTCACTTCTCCGTCACATGCTAACAATGAGTCACAATGCCAGCCAATAGGAAAGCAGAGATTTACATACTGACCCATAAAACATAAACAAAATTCATGCTGAAATGTCACATGCTGTGACCATTTCACAAAATGTTGTCACATATTGCACTGAAATTATGTCACATTACACTTTTAGTTAATATAAATATGGGTAACAACATTCACAATGCAATCAAATTCAGTTCAAACACTCATGCATTTCATTTAAATCAGATCATTAGTAATTCATTTTTAAAGTTTACTTGGTTCTAAAAGGCATGCAGATTTACTTAAACCTTAAATAAACTAAAATTAAAAACTAACTATTAACTATAAACATTAACAGTGAATTTAGCAAATAGGCTAAAAGTAAACAGTATCATCTAGAGTGACATCTGACAGAAAGTTCAGTCAGTTAATTCTGCAGCAACTGCATTAAAAGAATTATCTACAAAAATCTTCATCTACAAACTTTAATTTTCTCCTTTCATTAATAATGATTAATATTGAAAACGTCACCTATTGCTCTGATGACAGCTTTGCACACTCTTGGCATTTTTCAATCAGATTCATGAGGAATCGACCTGGAATCCTGTTTAATTAGCAGGTGTTTTTCATCAAGAGTTCATTAGTGGAATTTCTTGCCTTCTTAATGTGTTTGGGAGCATCAGTTGTGATGGTAGAGTCGGTACACAGTTAGTAATTCTATTCCACTACGCTTCTAATCCACATTATGGCTCGAATCACTTAACAAAGTAAAAAGACACAACGGTCCATCATTATTTTATTACAAAACATGCTCTAGTTTACTGCACAATTCCATGTGTTCATTCATCATTTTGTTTGTTTTCAACATTAATCTAAAATGTAGAAAATACTAAAAACAAAGAAAAAACATTTAATGAGAAGATGTGTCCGAAATTTTGACTGGTAGTGTAATGGATATGACAACTGTGGTGTTCGCTTATAACCACTAGATGGAGACATGAACCTGCTCACAAAGCTACAGGCGTGCACGTTTGTTCTGCTGCAGGCTTAAGGGCAAATACCCGTAACAACATTGTACATTATTTAAGGAACTGTTTCTTTCTCATGTACTGAAAATACTGTTTGTTTTGTCTGTGAGGGTATAACTTGTAAGCTGAATTCTAGTGGAGAAAGAGGGAGACAACATAAGCCCAGAAGGAGAACATCCTTTGGTCTGTTTGTCAGCTCTGTTCTGTTTTAAGTGCATGAAATTACACTGAGCCCCTGGGCTACTCTTTGCTGTTGGCCCTACAGTCATACCCCAGTGTAATCATGTCATGTACACGTCATAGACCGTGCATAAATAGAACAAGAGAGAACTGCAAATCTGAACATATCAGAAAAAAATGATTCACCTGCTTTAATAGAAGCCTTGCTCAAAGTGTATACACCAACAGAGACTTGTATTCAAATGTATAGACTTTTATATTGAGTTGGACCTTCTTTGCAACCAACAGCTTCTACTCTTCTTAGAAGGCTTTCCACAAGACTGTGAAGTGTATATGTGCATTTTTAAAGCGGACATATGTAAAACTCACTTGAGTTATAATAGGTTTATGGGCTACTGTTGGTGCGAGGAGTAGCTAGCTAATTGCTAAGTCCGAAAACTTCCTCAAAGTCTCAAACTCCTAAGTCCAGAAAATCAAACGGAGTCAAAGAGATGCGATGTTGCTGGTTTTAATTCAAGGTCTCAGTGGTGGCCCATGGGAGCTGCTTCGTCTCCAGTCCGACGCTCGCTCTCCCCAATGCGGCACTTACATGATCTTTTATACACCTTTAGAATTCAAGCACCCTCCCTTTATCACAACACACTGATCGACTTTCTACCAATAGTGAAAACTGGGAGCTTCATTACTTCATTTGCTTAGAACCACCTGTTTGTTTTGCCCAGTGAAGGCCAATATCCTTATCTTTTTCAACTTTGAAAATCCTAGGATGGGCCTCCAATAATTCTCTGATGTAGGCCACACATACATTGTGATGGCCAATATAGTATTCGTTAATGAATTCATATGGTGCGTAAGTAGCATCAAACTCATAAGTTGGTGAATATGTATGGTGAATCATAGTAAGATGTGCTGGGCCACAGCTTGAGATTTTGAAATACATAGGTTTCCTGCCTTGTGGTAACATCTTGAAGCAGTATTGTATCAGAATCAGAATAAGAAAACTTTATTTATCCCGGCGGAATAGCAGTAGCTTGCCTCTTGTTGGCGTATGTCTTGAGCCTTAGCTAATGGGGATCGAGCAAACACTACGCAGTCTGTCTTGGTTAGTTCCTTTGCAGTGTTTTGAGCCCATTGGTACCAAGTGTTATACCGTACTTCCTGTAAGTCCACGTCCTCAATGTCTGCTACGGTTTGATCATTAATAGCTCTTTTTGTTTTTCCAATTAGGTTTAGTTTTTGAATTCGTTATTTGTAGCGCTTTGAGAACATGTCCAAGAACATGTCCAAGTTTACTGTAAGTAATTTTGCTGCTTGTTCTACCAGCATTAGTTTTAGCTGTATCTAGAAAAACACAGTGATCAGTCAAACATTTGGGTTTGAATCACTGCAGGCCCATTAGTCAGGTTACCAGTAAGTGAGTAAATGAAGTACATTGTTCTGGTTGGGTGAGACCACCTCCAGCCGCAAGTGTACCTGCAGCCACAGCACACTCAGTAATTCACCTTGTCTGACACTTTCATGTTCCAGCTGCCATGATTGCAATACACGAAACATTACAGTAACTCAAGTTATTACTGATGCCATGGTGATTCTGAACAAGGGTTGGTGGTGTTTGTTTGCTCAGGGATCCTTGATGGTCAGCAAAACCTGGTTCTGTTGTTCTTGCGTGTGCTTGTTCAGGGTTGGTTCGCTGACTGGTGCCACCGGTTGATTGTCGTCGCCGACTGGCACTGGGAGAACGGCACCGGATGGTTCTGCTGACTCTGAGATGGGTAATAATTGCGCTCCCTTCAAGCTTCTAATGAGCTCCTCCCGATCCTCCTGTTCTCCTGGTTCCTCTGGAGCCTCTCTGCACACTGATACTGTGCCCTCCTGGTTTCCTAGCAAAGCGTTCTCTCTCTGTCCTCCGTTTCGTCCATCTGAAGGGTCACCATGATCGGAACCTGCATCAGCTCCCTCTCCCTCTGCAGAGCTCTCCTCATTGCCTCCATCGCGACCATCTCCTGTCTGGTTCATTGTTGTCGCCGTCGTCTGGCTCTGCTCTAGGCAATAGATTTCTAGGGACTCTGATACAGCGGTTAAGATGATACCAATTAGCACAGTTTTACGACTTGTATTGCTGTGTGTGTCACTCTTAGCACCTTACCTTATCTCAGATCGTTCCTCCTTCTTTTGAACATTCTGATGTATACCTGGGTCTCAATGGACTCTCTGGATTCTCCTCTGGCTCTGGAACCCGACTCTGTTCCTGTTGATAAATAGCTTCATGGTATACAAGTTAGTTGCCTCATTTATGCCTTTAATTCAGCTTCCAACCCTAATAGGGTTCCCTTGAATGAGGTATGAGCATATCCCTCAACATTTTCTTACTTTGAGCAATGATCCAAGTCATGTGTATTAGTGATTAGTATTGTTAGTAATGTACCCATTTAGCAACCCTTCATGGTTTCTCCATAACCCATTGTTGTCTTGTTTCGTCCCTTGGTTATTCCACATGGCTTTCTCATACACAGTTGTCTGTCTTTGTATATTTACTAAGTTTTCAAAAAATAGCTATAGGCTCTATTGTTACCACAGGAATCATTGCAGGAACTTCACACTTTGAGGCTTTTTTGGCACTTCATAAGCAAAATTATTTCCTTTCATCATGTAATCATTCCTTCTTTTTTTTTCTTTCATTACATTAATCTGTGAACTTACTGCCACTTCATCTACATATACTGCATCCAGAGTACACCAGATTTGGATTCCCAATCGGCACAAGGCATCTCTTCCTAATACATTTATTGGAGTTTGCTCAGAAACTATAATTGGCATCCTAATTGATT
>JBBPCW010000010.1:12996363-13012652 GCA_037974425.1 Phenacogrammus interruptus | reverse complement strand
GTATTGTCTTGACAGTGTGAGCAGATGTTAGAGGCTGTAAAACCCATCCTGAACATCCGATGACCTGTGTAGTGAACCGTGCACACACATTAACTCTGGGTAACCAATAGGAGGCTGATTAAACTTACTCTTCTCTGGTGTTTTAGAACCAACATACTCATGGTATGCAGGTTTGGAGTGAATCAACCCAGAGGTTATGATTTACCAGATGATAAGTTAACCAAGCTTTCTGGAAAATCCCCCTGGTGCTCGGGGAGTGATGCGAGGCGCAAGAGTGCAGGTTCCATTAGATGTATTGTATTACAGAAAAGACACAGACTCTACATTAAAAAAAACTATAAGCCACAATGGGCTAACACAAGTACACCTAACAGCAGATACATAAGGAAGGGACCACGTGCAGGAAACATACAGGGTAATTGTGAGGGTTGAACAACCCTTGAAACTCGAACTCGAACATTGAACTTAAATACAGAACCCACTCAAACAAGAACCAATCATAGCACAAAACCATTTAATGAAAACACAGGACACTGAGACTCAGGACACAACCATACACTTAATTCAAAATAAGAGTCCCAGAACTCAAACCCCAATTGCGGCCTCTAGCGGCCGCTCTGTGGATGTCACAGTACCCCCTTCCTAAAGTGTGCCACCGGAGTGCCAACAGCCCAGGGGCGGAGGAGGGGAACGAGGCGGCAAACAAACACCCAAAAAAAAATTTGCGGACTTGTGGGCCCCACATGTCCTCAACCGAATATGCATTCACACTTGACCACCCTGTGGTCAGGACGGCCCGTGTGGATTCCCTGCGTGCACTCAGCATAAGTGTCCCCCTCGGGACTCACCTCCAGGTTGGCCCCAGAGCAAAGCTCACTTCAGGAGCCCCCTTGGGGGCACACCATCCCTTGTACACCACCCTAAAAATTAGCCCGGAATATTCCCTCTCCTCCTGCGCTCTTCCAGAGCACCTGAGGGTCCAAGTTCTGTCTAGGGCAGTCTGCCCCAGTCCTTCTGGAGGGAAACGTCCTGGTTGCAGGTGGGGATGCTCGCCTGTACTTGGCTTGTTTGGGAAGCCGTCCCTTGCTGCACACACAGACTCCCACGTCCCTTTTCAGGACCCGCTTCCCTCGGATGCAGCAGGGGAGCTTGCCTGTATATGGGTGCATTGGGGAAAATGTCCCTTACTGCCATCAGTGAAGTTCACATTCCTCTCTGCGACGACGCTGCACCCCGCGCGTGATGACAGGGGGGCCAGGCTCAGATCCAGTGAGCTGGAGCCGTTACACCAGTGTGGGTCAGAGAACTAGCTCAGTGACCAGCAGCAGAGCCAGAAGAGCATCAGGGGGAACGCCCCTCGAAGCCAGCCTAAATGCTCAGAGCAGGCTCTTCTCACCCACTGTCTCTGTGTTGGCTGGAGGCTGGCTCTCACTACCTCCTAGACAGCGGTGATGTAGCTGCCATCTTCTTAAAGGAACCCGAGCCTGGGAGTCCATGCCGGAACTTGCTGCACCTCTGGAGAGGTTGGTCAATCTGTCACGTCTGGTGCTTGGGGAGTGATGCGAGGTGCAAGAGTGCAGGTTCCATTAGATGGATTTTATTACAGAAAAAACACAGACTCTACATTACAAAAACAAAAGCCACAATGGGCTAACAGCAGTACAAACACATAAGGAAGGGACCACGTGCGGGAAACATACAGGGTAATCGTGAGGGTTGACCAAACCTTAAAACTCGAACTCATAGAACTTAAATATAGATCCCGCTCAAACAAGAACCAATCATAACACACAATCACTTAATGAAAAACAGGACACTGAGACCCTAGACACAACCATACACTTAATTCAAAATAAGAGCCCCAGAACTCAAACCCCAATTGTGGCCTCTAGTGGCGCTCTGTGGACGTCACAACAATATGGAACATTTCTACACATATCAAATTCATAATAAATGGTGAACATGCTGAATGTGTCACATTTAGGTGTGTTCCATTACATACTGTATATTTTAGAAATGTATTTTCCAACAGAACAAATCATTTCAAGTCAAGTAGGTTTGCTGTCAGTACAGCCATGAACATAGAACACAGTGAAACAAAACATTCCACCAGAACCATGGAGTAACACAAAGAACAGAAACAAACGCATTTGACCAGGGGTGCCTGAAAATCTCATAAATGGTAATCTTCTCTATAAATTCTCTTAAATCTGCTTCTATGATAAATCTTTCTAACAATAATTTTTCTGACTCCACCATCCAGTGCCATTCAGAGGGGATGGATTCCACCTCTGTTTTTTAACTGGACTTTGAACTGGACTTTTTTCTTGCTTTTGTTACATTCAGATGTTCATTCTGGATGAACTTAATGTAAATGTGTTTAGTGCCAACCAATTAAATTGGTAACATGCTTTGTAGTAACCTATAGATTTCTATGGCACATGCAGAGTGCAAAATAGTAATGTTGTAATTTCCCATTGTCATTTTTTGCCATTATAAGCAGTACATATAAAACTTGTACTGTATATGTGTGTGTGGCTGTATGAGGAACCTCCACTGGCTCCCTGTGGCTGCTCGTGTTAAGTTCAAATTCTTAACGCATGTTTTTAAGGCCAAAAACGCTCTTGCACCACCATACATAACAACACTGATCAAACAACGTGTCACTTCTCGTCCTCTCAGGGCTTCAAGCACAGCTCGTCTTGAGCCTCCGCTGCTCAAAAGAAGAGGGAAACATGCGTCAAGACTCCTCTCAGTCTCAGTCATGGTGGAATGAACTCCCTCTTCCGGTCCAATCGGCAGAGTCCTTCACGGTCTTCAAGCGTTGCCTGAAGACTAACCTTTTCAAGGAGCACTTTGGCAAATAACTATGTCCCTTTCCTGCTGTTTACTTATTTCTATCAACCAAAAAAATCCCTTGACTTCTCTATGACTTATGATGTTCTTCTCTATGGCTCATGTTTTGTTGGGTTAGGCGTTGGCTAGTTATTATGTGACAGTTGTTATATAGATGCTCTGACTGCAGTATCTTGGTTAAATAGTTGACTTGGATTTAAGCTGTTTTTCAGGTAAGAAACAGTTGTGGACTTCGCTCTGGATAAGAGCGTCAGCCAAATGCTGTAAATGTAAATGTAAATGTAAAGGAAAGGGATATAAACAAAAACACTGCCAAAGGAAAATCATTACAAATGATGGCTTTTAATTTTTTGTTATCACTTATTATCAGCATACAATTATACACATTCAAAATGGCAATGACTGTTCTTCTGGTTGTAATTATGACTGGGTTGTATCTGACTGGTAGACTGCTGTAAGTCTATACCTTAATTTTTAGATGAATTCATCCAGATCTTTTAAAAGTCATTTAATAAGTTATGAAATCAAATTATAAAATACATTTGTACACATTTCCTTTTCCTGGCACAAGAAAGTTTTACTTGTGCCTTAGAAAGCTAATGAAAAACTCCACAGTCTCAGAGAAGGGTGTGTTAAACACATTTTTTCAGGCTGTTAAAAGGATTAAAATGTGTGTTAAAAGAAACAGAGAAGGTGTTGTCCTTAACTAAGCGCAAAATTGTGTTTTGTTAAGGATGTGTTGTTTTAACCCATGTGTTTTAGAGTGCACTATGTAGCCTAATACTAAATTTCATACAGGTTTCATACAAATGTGGCTTTGTACTGTACTGTGTTGTTTTTGTCTGATAGGCTGCTGAGGGGTCGCGTGGGGTCCATGGTGGGGTAAGTGCCATTCTTCATTTTGCTCTGACACTGACGAAGCTCTGCTGCATAACCCTCAAAGCTGTCCTCCAGACTAACCCCGCCCACACCGATTATTTTGTTTGAAGGACATGTTGCCCCCTGGTGACAGCTGGCTGGAGGGCAACTTTCTCCACAATCCTTCGCACCTGAGGGAGAGAAATGTTTAAGCGTGTGGAAGGGCATCTGGCAAAAGAAATGAAAAGAAAAGCAGGAAAGATACGAATCTGTGTGTTGGTCTGTTAGTTTAGAATTTAGTCGACTGATCTCACCCTTTAGTTACTTTTAGTTAAATGTGGAACTGGTGGAACATGCAGAGATTTATTTTAGAGTGAGGTTGTATGTCTGGTTATGGTGCACAGAGGTGTGTGTGTGTGTAACTGATAGAGTGAAAAGAATCAGTGGCAGGCATCAGATGCAGGGGCTTGTGCTTGGGGTGCAATAAGAGAGCTGGATGTGCCATTTTAGTACAGTCATTCTTAGTTTTAACGCACTATGCACATTTCGCATTTTTTCTTGTTGTAACAACAGCTTCCTATTTACCATCTTTTTAATTAAGCAGCACCTAAAAGCTTACAGTTAAGTTAGAGGTATTTTGCATCAAACATGCAGGCCTTTGGGATGATATCTGATTTATGTAAAATTGCAGAAAACATGTTTTTGTCCACCATTTCTGCACCAAGTGTCCAAAAACAGTATAATAAATGTTCCTTTGTTGGTTACCTTTATCTGAATCGGTGAAAATGTGGTTTAATTTAATTGGCACTGTGGTTTATTTCACAATCAATGATTGTAAAACTGGATTATTTTCGAGCTTTCTGCATATGCCAAGGAAGTCAATAAACATCATTATAAAGGAAAACTGGACATTTGCAGCAACACACACTGAATTATCCATTCTGGCTAAAGTTAAACTACTCCATATTAAGTTATGGCCTCACTGTGTTTTACTTTCTTGCTGAACACAAATGAATCTTCTACAGCAGGAAGGGGAACTGTAATAATGGGGGGTGCAGGTTCCAGCACAGCTTAAATGCTTGAATACACACTAACTCATCAGTTAATTCCCAGGTTTATTTAGACTGGAGAGAAAAGAAAACTGTACTGGACTTCAGCCCGAAGTTGCCCTGATTCTCATGTACCGTATATATCTAACCACAAGGTGGCAGCATTTCTTTGCAACTCAGAGAGCCCATGCTGCTGAAGAACTAATTGTGGGAAGAGAATATTTCAAATAGGTTTTCATATATTTTTGCAGGAATACTCTCTAGATGTGCAGTACCATTTAAAACCTGAAACACTAACAGAAATCAGATACAGTTTTATGTTCTGCTAGGCTGAATGTGATGGATGTGATTTGTGTACTGTGTCTTACTTTAAAATCAAAACAACAATAAAAAAAAATCAATCATGCGAATAAGAAGCAAAATTATGTGCACACACCAGTAGGTCTTATTGGATTTTATATAATATGACAGTTTCACGCTATTTGATTTTCAAGGATTATGTTGTGTCTTGGTCATTAAATGGCATTCTGAGCATCCTTCACAAAATTCAATCAGAACACAAAGATATGGAAGAAAGTTTAGACGAAACAAAGAGGTCGAAAAGAGTGGAAATGAATTATGAGGAGCAACACTATACATGATTTCAGGCAAGTCTAGTGTGATTTCACCTTTAGGGTTTATTAGACATACAACATCAATGAGCTACAGAGGAGGCGGGATGGTTTGCAATTCAACAATGCAACTTCAGGAGCATGTGTAATGACTGTCTCACAGTCTCTGAATGAGCTCGGTTTAAGTTTGGAACATTTTGGCTTTTCTCCGACTGCTCTATAAACTGATGAACCTTTCAGCTTTGTTGAATTGCAGCTTGGGAGGAAGGATGGAAGGTGAGTCAGCTACTAATTAATCCCTTGCTACAAAATGATTAAACACGTATGGAAAGAATTCTCTATCATTAGTATTTTAAACACACTACGTTTAGAAGCACCTGTGTGAAAGGTGCAAATATCAGCGTCGACCCTCTGTGGTATCCATGATATATATTTAGCATAAACTATTTTGTTTTAACCCTTAGAAGTTGAGAGTTATTGATTTTGTTTTGCTATACTTCTGGAATGCAATCCCATGATTACATATAGTTATGCAATGAATTGTGTTTACATACAATTTACATTCCATCAACAGGTTCAACAAGTCAGCACTGCTTACTTTTTGAAACCAACAAAGCAGGCCTGTATAGAACAATATATTCAGATCATAATACCATATCAGAATAATAGTTAGTATTGGATTACATGAAGCTGTTGTTAACACTGACAATAACTTCCAAGGCCTTCTAAGGGTTGAAGCAAGCAAGTAAAACATTTTACAACATTTCTGTTATTTACAGTAACAGTATAAAAGCATACAACATAAAGTGCACGTCAGATCTACCTGACCATGTTCATATAATTACTTCAGATGTCCATTCCTGGCACTGCTATTCACGGACAAACACCAGCCACCATACACAAACACCCAGCACACACACTACAGGACACACAGCTAGTCATGTGGGAGAAATACCTGAGCTGGGCTTGCTGTGGGCGCACGGCGGTGGTGGGGTGAAGTTGGCCTCTGGCAGGCTGCCTTCGTGTGGGGGAGGGGGAAACGGTACAGGGGGCAGTAAGGTAGAGTTGGGGCTGGTGATATCTCCCTCCCCTACTAGTGTCAGGTCACCCAAGCTTTCCCCGTTCTGTCCCTGGGTTTGGTGGGCTGGCCGAAGTATGGGGGAGAGGGGAGGTGTGAAAGGGACAGGCTCAGCTTTGGGACTGTGCGGGTGACCATTAGAAGTGGTGGGCTGAGGTTTGTTTATGCCGTGGCCTGGTTTTTGGGAGGTGGGGGTGGAGCAAGCAGGTGGGCCACTGGAGTCAGGCTCCAGGCGCAGGAAGTCAGGCAGAACCAAATCTTCTTTTCTCAGCAAGCCTCTCTGATCATCAGCACGGCTGCTCTGGGCACGACTCAGCAGCTCAAAGAACTCTGAGAGAAACAAAATGATAATAATCAATATATACATATATAGTAAACCACCAATTAATCGCAGTTCAGCAGTCACTGATTCAGTCTCTCGCAGATATTTCTCAGAGAAACGAACTGAAATCACAGATATCCTGCACATTTTTTTTGTGCTTTTGTGACTTCTGAGCCTCATCCTTCATAGCACTGCGCCCGAACATAAACAACAAACACGAGGACAGGGGGCGTGGCAGATGAGTCCCTGACGTCACAGCTTTTTCATGGCAATATATATTTTGTCATGTATTTTTATCTAAGTGTTCTTGTGTTATTTGTTTTGTTCTTCTAAAAGCCCTGCATTTTATTACTGTAAATTAAATAAACGTATTACTGTATTTATCTGTTTATACCAAAGAAAACACAAATTACAGTAGTCTATATAGGGGTGACATCAGTATTTTACATTCTAGCACTGTGAGAGATAGCAATTCAGTGCACACTGTACAGCACGAATACAGGTTTACTTTAACATTTTTAAGGGTAATGTATTAAGCTGAGTTTAAAATGAAATTAAATTGTTTTGGGGCCATATTCGGGGGCATATTTGGGGTTTACACTATAACCCTTTAGACATTTAGGCATTTTTCTTAACCACATCACATATTTGAAGTTTTTCACTATATGTGGGTGCTCTTGGAACGTTTACTGTATACATAAGACATACTGATGTTACAGATCTAATTTATATAATTTTTTCACCAAGCATTTCAATTTCTCATATAGAAACACATTTAAATTATGTTGATGTGTGCAGTCATGTATACATATTTACAGCACATTTTAAGCTGTAATATCAGACTTTAGTTCAAACTGAGTTTGCAATGTTTTATATATTTTTTGTCTGCTATACTTATAAAGAGGATCTGATTCCTCACCTTCAGCTTCATCCAGATGAATTTTGTTGCCTTTCCTCTTCTGTGATGGTTCTGTGATAGGCTGCTTATCTCCACCCTCGCCTCTCACAGGTTTAACTGACTTGTTATCCGCCTGGTGATGCAGTGACAAGGTAAGGGGCAGGTTATTCTTTGATGCAGACAGTAGGGTTGCTGGTACACATATATTAACTGTTTTGAAATAAAGCATGCGCTACCCAAACAATTACGCAAACAGCAAACATGTGGTCAAAGACACATGATTAGATAAATCATTTGCAGGACACCTGCAGGTACCGTTAACAAATGTACCATGCAAATACCATGTCACACAAACACTTACCGGTGTTGACAGAGCCCTACTGGTCAGAGGTGGTGCCTGGGTTTTGGAGGATATCGTCTTAGACTTGTCTGTTTTGAGAGTAAAACAGAGCACAGTTTTTGTAATGGCTATCACGGATGACCTTGAATGTACCACAAGACTATAAATGTGTGTAGGAGTTTGTCTCCTATCACGTGGACGATACTCACTCCTGACACACTGAAATACTCAGCAAAAAAGTGAAAAATGTGTGTAGGTGTATTTGTATTTTCAGGATTCAGATGTTCAGAGAAAAACAGAGATAAGCTATAAAGTTAGTTTTTATTTAAACTGGCAAACAAAAAAAAACAAACAAAAAAAAACTTTTTTTTTTTTTTTTTTACAATTTAGCAATTTAGCAAAAAGCTAAGATCGAGAAAAGTATAGGAATTTACAAATCTGCATGACTTCTAGGTCAACATATACACTTAAGCACTTGTTCACATGACTGTCAAATGATTCTAGTTTACACAAATTAGCGGAGCTCATATCACCTTACGTGCATGCTGTCATTAAAGAAAATGAGGAAACTACCAAATGCCAGGAAATTCTAAAATTCATGTGAAGAGTCCAAAGATTCAGCTTTTATGTTATAAACCTTTCTCCCTCCTTCTATTTCTGTCTCTCTCTCTGTATATATTTGCAATGTGTGTATTATACATATGAAATATATGTATAACCCCATATCCTGAGAAGGTAAAACCAAAAAATGCAGAATACAGTACCTTTGGAAGAACTTGGATCTGCCCTCTCTAGGACTACTCGTAGGCCGTCAAGGTTGGATATGGGCAGTCCCAGATCGAGTGCCTCTGTCTCCCCACTCTGATCAACGAGAAATAGTAATATTTAGCTTTCATAAAAAGCATTAAGCCATTACCTTTGAGGCTCACAAGAAATTTAAATCAGACATTTCACAGATCTAGATTGAACATTAAGCGCAGAATAGTCACAAAATATGCCCCTGTACATGATACAAATCTGTCACTCAGTTGCATGTGAATCAAATATGCTTAAATAAGCACTGTTGCTTTCAGTTTACTTCTTTTAGGGGAAAACAGTGTCATTGCAATACATTTACTCACATGCAACTGATTTTTGAATCCTGAAATTTTTCTGCACAACAGGACACAAGATTTAAAGTGTTTCTATGGTTTTATGTCTATTTTAGCACCAGTCCCCCCTGATAATGGAACATGGTCTTTTTAGAACTGACAAAAATAAACCTTCTGTTTTGTGGAGCAGGGAGTGAGCTATATTTATAGCTATTGCAGTCCAAATTCTGGGCAGTGGTCTGCCAGTTTTGTAACATTCATTTTTAAATCTAGCTTAGCAGATTGGCTTTGACCACTGTTTCACATGTAAGCAAAGAAAAAGCAGTGAACTGTAGGCCACACCATCCACCACACCCTAAGACATTCACTTTAGTAGCAGTAATACAGATCTCAGAGCAGTTCTGCCCTTTGTCCGAAACCACGTCTGGTCCTTTTAATGTGGGAGAAACCGGTTCTAGACCAGCACTTTCACATAGAATCTGTAACCATCTTGCCCCACCCATGTTTAGCCACAGATGTGGTGAATACTGCCACAAATGTATGTTGCCATGGCAAAACTACTCACAATTCTGGCCACCAGGTCGCTAAGGCGGAGGCCGTACTTGGCAACCACAGGGCGCAGGACTTCGGCGACGGGTTTGGTGGGCTTGGCTTTCAAGCCCACTGATCTGTTAATGGGCACCAGATCCAGTCTGAAAATAGTAGACACATGAGAAATATTTATAGCACAAGTTCACAGCCATGTATGTGTTTGATATTCTTTCCCATGCGTTATGAATCTCAGGAAAACAGGAGTAAAGGTTTGTGGAAATAGGTAACTGAGTGGCCCCTAAAGAATGCAGAACAACCTTTAATACTGAGCTCTGTTCTCATATAATGACAAAGTGTTATATAAAGCAATAAAGTGTTACTGCTCTAATGTCACGCTATTCTTGTTGTTTCAATAAATAAGGTATATAAATGTATTTTATTAGAGTTTACCTGAATAAAGTACGTTTCTCCAGTCGAAGGTCTCTGCAGCTAAGAGTCATGCTGTCTTGGTCTAACACCAGTGGCTTTAAGGGAAAAACAAATACACAATCAAGACATTTGACAATGTGTTACAGGCTGAAACAAACAATCAGTACAGGGGTATAGCTGAGTGATAGATGGTAAATAAAGTGCTTGTACCTTCTCTCCTCCAGTAAGGAAGAGGTCAACTGCAGCAAGGTTGATGTGCTGTTTCTGGCAGAGCTCCAGCAGAACATGTCTGATGGAAGCCCCCTGCCTTAGAGGCACACAGCAGCTTGATCCATCAGGAAGTGTTACTGTGCATGATCTGATCAACCTCTCTCTGTCCCTTTGATCACACTGCCACACACACAACATACATTTAGAGAAGGCACTGAAATGCTAAAATGCACCCTACAAAATACTGAAGCACTGATTTTACATAACAACAAGTTCAGATGCAGATTTACTATAATTGTGAGCTTGCTCTCTGTGTTTTGGCATGCTGAGTCCTATTTTCTTTACTTTTTGGGACTGCAGCCCTGTCCCAGAATTCATCTGGTTCAGACATTTTCCCACCGATCGTAAATAAAAGGAGAAATTTTATCAGAGATATGCTATGGTAGCCCCTTTCATAAACTGGCTGCAGCATAATAGGTCCCAGTGATTCATCAAACTATGCAAATACAGTGCAGTATTCGCCTAGAGGTGCATCATGATCATTGTGCAGCAGTTACCTCATTTCTCCCAGTGGATGTGTTTAGCTCCTGACTGGCACTGGAGGACAGAGACCCCTGAGACTCCCTCCGTCCATTACTACCTGGAGAAACATAAGGTAAAGACCGTAAGGTTTGTGATATTCACCATATCTATCAAATTCACTCAGTACGAGCCGAACACAACAATGCAAACAGTGCATCCCAGTCAGAGCTTATAATTGCATGTATATATTTAAAAATTGTACAAATCTACAGAAACCTACAAGTGATCAAAATTATGAAACTAAGTGCTGACACAAATAAGTGACACCATACTTACTATAACTGAAATCTGTGATTTCTCTTTTCTTTGGCCCTTTTCCAAAGCTGCGGTTTCTGTACCAGGAGAAAATACCATTTTTCCTGTCGGAGTCATCTCTGAGATCATCGTTTGACCTGCCTGTTCTACACCTGCGAGTGTCCTGTAGTACAAAGAAGCCAATATCACAGCAATTCAGAGAAAATTATTATATAAAAAAAAAAACTAAATAATATCAAAAAGCAGTTTTATGTTTAAATATTTGCTTTCCGATTATAAATGTATACACCAGGATTTTATTATCTTTATTTTGTGGTTATCACCGTTGTCATAGCAACGGCCGTGTTACCTTTTTCGGAGTGGAGAAAGCAGAGCGGTCTGAGCTGTGTTTGGAGGGGGCAGGGCTGCAGGGCACCTGGTAGGGATCAGGGAGAGGTCGTCCCTCGACCTCAGCCAGCATACACTCTTGATACAGAGAAGATTTCAGGAAGCGAGCATAGCTGTCAAACTTCATCAGGTTAAAGATCTGTAGAGACAGCCAGGATAAAACAGTTATTTCAACATTTTGTTGAATTATTATTATTAGCAGTTATAGCAGTAGTATAATTACTTACAGAAGTTGCAGAAGTACAAAATACTAAAGTGTCTACAATTGTGAATTTGAATGTCTATATACAAAGTATAGCCAACCTGTAGCTGTGGCTGTTTGAACATGTCAGGTCGTGGTGCAGTGAGAACATCGTCTGCAAGCTGAGCCTGGCTGTCAATGTTCACTGGAGTAGTGGCCTTGCTGGACAGAAAGCTGTTGTAGATTTCTTTTGCCTTCTGGGATAACTGGTGACAACAACACATCAGCACGATAATTAAAATGAGAAAACTACTGACATGGAGAAAGACAACCTTAGGTATTTATAATCCCTTATACCACTGAAGATTTTTGCTGCAGTTTCCAAGAAAAACTGTGGAATGGTCTGTTATTTTATCAGGGAATCTCACTGAAGAGCTGGGGGTTCACACGGTTAACATTTTTGAAGAAATGGAGAGCAAAGGGTTACTTAAACTAACATTTAACGAAAACATTTAAAAAGATTCAAGCTACACATTTTTGTCCACCACAATATTTGAATTTACTGGGCTGACTTTGCAACTAGTGTTGATTTAGTCAATGAAAATTATGATAAATATCGTTTGTCAACTAACATCTATCACATGACAAAAACAAGACGAGACGCAGCGTGAATGCTGGTCATGTCATGATAACTATAATGAAATATATCATGTAATATTGTTGACGAATAAGAACAAGACTAAATGCGGTTTACAAAATAAAAATTGTGCTAAAATGTCTCTTTGTTTTCGTTGACTAAAACGAGACGAGATGTTATTTCCTGTACAATAGGAGGTGGGGGGAAAAGTACTGGGACGCTCGACCTTAGTGTGGAACGGTGTTATTCCAATACTTTTGTCCAATGAGAGGCACTGTGAAATAAATCTCTTGAGTGGACAAAAGTAAAGGCACGCTGGGCCAATATAGTGCCAGGGAGAGAGAAATGACACACACGCAGCATTTTGATAAGAAGCCTTTCCCATATCCATGCAAAAAAGCTGATCCTAAATTGTTCTGATTTGCTTGTGTAGACTATATTTGTTCAGGAATAAAAAAAAACAAAAAAACATTCAGGCCTACACACTGAACGTGAAGACTTTTAACAGTTTTACAAATGTGGGGTTTATGGCAATAGACATTTTCATATTATTTGCACTTTTTAGTGATGTTATATTATTTATTTATTTTATTTCAATTTATGTGTGTGTACTTCTAAGTCCTAACATATTTGGTTTGCAAAATAAATGTCGTAAATTCAAATCAGAGTCTTCCATGTCTGGAATGGATGTACAGTATTCTTGAGTCTATAAGGTAACAACAATATAATACTAAGATAACCTTGTTTAAATTGTGAAATAGTTTTGACTAAAAGAAAATTTAGATTTTGTCTATTCTGCTAGGTATTTCTACTATATTGATTGGGTTAAATAAAATTGCCTAAAAAAAAAAAAGAGAGAGACTACAATACAACTAAAACTAGACAAAAATGTCATCAGTTGTCATTGATTAAAACTAGACAAAAATAGTGGTAGATAATTCTGACTAAAATGCTGAAACTTGACTAGACTAAAACTAAAATTTAGAGAGGCCGCCAAAAACAACACTATTTACAGCTAACAAATGACTGCACAACCCTTTTGGTATGCTATTTACGACTTTGAGTATCTTGAAAAGTGCTCTATAAATAAAATGTATTATTATTATTATTATTATTATTATTTACGCACACACCTACCTTCTAGGTGTAAATAAACCTAGAGAAAATACATATTCCAGTAATCACATCAATACAGTACAAAAATCACTACAAGCAGATGTGTGTGCATGTTCCTGTTGGAGTCAACTTCTTGGCCTGCCCTTACAAGTTGAGCTACTTTTCTGGAAAAACACTTAACTTTGATCACATGGAAAATCAGGTTGTACATCAAAGACTGATAACGAGAGGGAACAAGTTGAAAAAGGCTGGTATGACAATAACTACTGACCTGCTTGTTGTCATGTTCGGGGACTTGGCTGAAGAATTCACATGCCTGCCAGAATAAGATGTTCTCTTCACTGAACTCCTTCTTCAGAAACTCCTGCATGAAAATAAACACATCATATTTCTGTAATAATCAATGCTAGATGCATGCTGAAACGAGAAAAAAAAGTAATCTAGCCAGAATTCACACTTACAGAGAAGTAGCGCACCCCAATGGGGTCCTGAAGCAAGCGTTCAAAGCAGATGGCCCATGATGCAACACGGCGATCCGAGAGCTGGTGGTTGTTGGGGACGATGGGCAGGCTGCCGTTACTCTCCAAACTGCTAACGCTACCACAGTTGTGCCTCTCCATGATGCCTCGCTCTACATGTGGCAAGAAGAAAACACCAAAGCAAAGATCAGAGGTGATATGGCCTAAATAAAAAAAAATAATAATTAATTTACTCCAAAAAAATTAATTTACTCAAAGTAGAGAGTGTTCCCAAGTGGAGTGCTCTAATGCTCTACTGACTGGAAATAATTTTTCATACCACTATGCTGAAACAGATTGAGAAGTATCTCTAGCCATAGTAAATAAAACGCTTTTTAATTTTGGAACACTTCATTTTATTTTTGTTGTTTCTCCACTCTACTGATGTTTTGACCAAAGATACATCTTTAAAAATCACGTGACAAACAGTAAAATGCTATGCCTGTCTTCCAAGTCAAGCGGTGTGTACAATCTAACTGTCAGTTAGTCCAGTCAAAATGTGAGAAGATGCATGCATTTGTATAATATCAGTGCGGCATGTTTACATGTTTACATGATAACAGATTTACCCTGAAATTTGGCAGCCAGCATCAGCCAAATTGTATGTTGCATGAACCAATAAGCTTAAAGATGCAACGTTCTCCATATTATCATGTGTCTTAGTCACAGGTGGTTAGGATGTGTGTCATTTATATCATTTGTCTTCCTCGTAAGAGATACTGGTTTGTAGACAAGCCCAGACAGAGCCTTCGGAATACCACTGTCACAACCTCTAACAAACGCTAATCAGTTCCTTGTCAATTCAGTCTTAATATTACAGCCCGTTCACAGCTGCACAAATGGCCGAGCTCCAAAAGGTCTCAGCACCACCTTAAATATACATCCACAAATGTTGGGAAACATCTGAAGAGAGAACCCCACAGTGAAAAAAGGTTTTATGAACTGTGTACCAAAAGTTACCCGACTAACAGTCTGATTGAAAGTTGTAAGAAGTTATTTATGTAGAGATACACGGGTTAGCAAGCATTTCAAAATGTACTTTAGATAAGATATTCAGAAACAAACCCATACAAAGACCACTAACAACTACACAGCAAGTCCAAGTTATCAATGCTTTCTGCATACCACTACTTTAGGCTAAAAGAATATCTTACAATGTAGGTTGTTACAAATGTACGTTGTTTTGACTGGACTTTTTGGTTAAGCCCAAAATTAAAGAAACCTTTCACAGTATTGTAAACGTTACAAAAGCAGTGTGATATACAGAACGGAAAAGTAATATTCTATTAGATTTGTATGCCATTTTAATCACTCTTTCAGTCAGATTGACTTAGCAAATAAGATGTTACAGTTAAATAAGTAATTAATACTTATCAGGACTGCACCCTTTTTGTAGCACTAATATCCGTACATATATAAATAATATTTTGATCAGCACTAACAATGTGCTGACAAAATATCGTCCCAAATGCTTAGTCTGCCTTATTTACAATTCTTGGAGCTTGTTGAACTGAATGACAATGGCTTTCAAATGTCATGAAAACCTTTGTATCATTATACAATTGTACTAGATTTTAAAAAGCAAATACTCACCACCGTCCGACGCAGCTGACTGAAAAAGAACAAAGAAAGACATGAATGAGAAACAGTCATCCTGACTCTGTGAGGAAAGAGGAGAGGAAAGCACTGGGTAAGAGGAAGAAAGAGAGGAGATATGAGAAATGTCTGGACTGTAGGGAGTTCCTCCTGACATCTCAGCAACCTTTCTCATCCTGACTATGTGTGTGAGTGTGTGTGTGTGTGTGTGTGTGTGTGTGTGAGCTGTGTTTGTGGAAAGGGGAGGGTTTTTACAAAGGGATCCTCAGACGGGCCTGTTAGTGTAGCTGTGGATGGGCCTTGGTGGCTTTGCACACAGCTGTTCACACCTCTGCTCAGGGTACCACCCACACATGCATACACACACCACCAAATGACCTGAGCCAGGCCTATTCACACACACACACGCACTTGGCCCAGACTGTCTGCAACCTAAACAAAGGGCTTTGCCCAAGTACTTCAAAGCAATAAAATTGCTCACACACCAGTAGCTCAGCAGTTAATGTGGGTGTGCATTTGTGATTTCTGTTAACTGAAGGGAGAGAGAGGGAGAGAGAGAGGGGACAGAAATAAACATCCAAGTTCCTAGCATGTGGTAACTGACCCAAATACGGCCCAGATACTTTAAATCTACACCATGTCTAATAGACATAGGGTTTGTTTTCAGACACACACACACACACACACACACACACACAAACACACACACACACACACACACACACACACACACACACACACACA
>JBBPCW010000010.1:12980802-12995166 GCA_037974425.1 Phenacogrammus interruptus | reverse complement strand
CACACACACACACACACACACACACACACACACACACACACACACACACACACACACACACACACACACAAACATGGTAAACTTGCATACAATGTCGTTCTTATCCTGCAGATCCTGCATATAAGGATTTACATATATATGGACCACATACAATACTGTGGAAGTTTTAGGCAGTCAGTTAAATGGTTTAGAACTCAGCAGTAAAATCACTAACAATAAAATAAACACTGTAAAGAATATTGTGTTCTAATGCGCTGCTCTTACATTCTCAGTGTACTTTGGCATAGATTTGTTACATTCTAATAGCAACACATGATTTAATTTAATGAAAGCCTGATTCATTGAAACAAATATTGGAAGGTAAACAGTGGGTTTTCTTGAGGATATGTCTGGACATGATTAAGCTAACACACTCCCAAATATAATATGAACAAATTAATAACCAGATAAATACCTTCGCGGGTAATTTTCTTAGTGACCTAAGACATACTCTACATAAAATGAGATGGATGAATGATCCTACCCCCTGACACTGATTAAGTGATTGAGTGTGTGTAAGTGTGTGGGTGCTTGTGTGTGTTTATGGGTGGTACCACAAATAGATACACTATTTATTCAGTGGGAGGAAGTAGAATGAAAGTCATGTTTAAAAGCCTTGGGTGCTGATCTCTCTATATCTCCCTCTGTTCCCAATGCCAGCCTCCTGATTTGCTCTCTACCTCCATCTGAACCGTGGAAGCGGCCAATGTAGAGAAGGTGAGCAAACACAATGTAGTCAAAGAGCAAAGAGCTCCAAATGACAAGCTGTTGGAACTGCAGACAAAATGTGATATTATGGCAATTTTTTTTCTTACTGCCAAAATTAAAGTCCCAGTCCTCAGACCTCAGAACTGTTTGCCATTGTGTGTTACTGTGTCAATATCAGCTCATCAGCAGTCTCAAAGGGTGCATTCCTTCCCCAGCATGCCTCCCTTTGCAAAGCTGAGATCACTGAGCACATTAAGTGTGCTCAGGATAATCGGGTGGGTATTCATATGCTAATTAAGGGTTTAACAGGAAAAGGATCAGGGTCTTTCAAGTGACAAAATGCATGCCTGGTATAATAAAGTGCATTCAACTGTATCTATACTTAGTTATTAAGTATATACACTAGTGTATATGGAATTAGTGTTTGCATCTAGGTTAGTTGAAAAGAAGTACAAAAGTACTGTAGGAAATTGTAAACTGCCAGTCCTGTACTAAAATCATTAGTAAGACACTTGAAAGCTGTGAAATCAAGAAATCAAGAATTCATCATATTTCAAAAATGCAGATAAAATCTCAAGGACAAGAAATTGACAAAGCATATGTAAATAGATTAATACACTAGATTATATATGATCAATGTTTAATGATTACTATTTCATTCACTTCTTTGTCAATTTCTTTGTAAATTTTTGAATAAAAGATTTCAAGCATCTCTTACTGAATTGCTGAGTGGAGACAAAAAGATAAACACAGCTAAAGCCTCTTGTTTATCTGTTTTCAACATAGCCTAGTCCAAGAATGCTCTTAAGCAAACTCTACAGATGAGAGAGAGAAAAAGACATAGGCTCCAAAAAAACCACAAACCTTCATCGGGAGGCCACTTCAAAGTGTGAACAAGCTTGAGGGCACAGATCTGTGCAGGCCAGTACCCTTGCTCCATACAAAGATAAAAGACAACAAAACGTAGACCTGACGTGTTGTCTTTAGACGCACAAAGTCTGTGAATTTGCTTTAACTTGATCCAGCTAAATTCTGCTAACAACATTCATGCTCCAAGATGGGTTTATTTAGTGCAATGATCTGCCGGGCATGCAACTGCTCCTTTCTCCAGTGCAGAGGAACCTGCTTGTAAGGCAGAGCATGGCAAGGTTTGCTCATGCTCCTATTCAAACAACCCTCATGGTACTACCCAAGCCACTCCAGCTCCACACTGAACCCCTTCTTGGCACTTTTGCAGTTCAGATAGAGGTAGAGACCAAATCAGGAGGCTGGTAATGGGAAACAGAGGGAGAAAGAGAGATCAGGCAAACAGGCAGCTATGACATGTTAGTCACTCACAGAAGAAGCAGCTCAGTTAATAAACTGCTGCCACCACCCTGGAATCCTCAAGTGGAACACTGCGGTAACAATTCAACTCACTTCAAACCACAGACAGCACAGCCACCAGTGACACGTGTTTTAAACTTTGGTGATTTAAATATATCCCAGAGCCCCATTAGGAAGCATGTTATTATGCAGTGCAAGGGGATTTCAGCAAGAGCACAATGTGGTCGCCACACTGAATGGTGGGGGCTGCACTGTAGTTTAAGAGATTTATAAACAGACATCTGCCTCATCTCCCTGCTGACAAGTTTCAGACACAAAAGCAAGGCTTTGACAGTGAAGAAGAGCTAAAGTTTTAGAGAATATAATGTAATATATTTTATAAGTTTGAATAAAAAACATAACTGTGACAAAGCAGTTACAGTGATCATCACTAAAAATGTCTGTTTCTGTTTTGCTGTCATTCGTGAAGACCGTCTGACCTGGGTGTGTAACGTTAGGGTAGAGTGAGAAGGGAAGGAGAGGGTTAAACTACACAAGCACCCATGCTGAAATGACTAGGCCTCTGTAGAAGCTTATACATTCAATGAGTTTAGTCTAATGGCACCACATCAGGCATTATGATGGTCTACTTATCAAAGTGCAGTGAATAACCACAATAATGCAGAATCAAGACCTTTCTAACACATACAAAGAAAAAGAAAATCAAAACAAAAACAGCTGAATTAACTGATTTACAAGTTTGGGTAAAGCTGTCAACATAGATGCATAGTATGAGACAGCATGACAAGCGGATTAGAGAGAGAAGTCTACCTGGAATTCTGGATAGCTAGTAGTTATAATAAGATGAACAGGGGTAGGACTGGTACATAGGACTGAGAAGCAGGGAAGGTATTGGATGGCTGGATGAGAAAACTTGGGTGAGATTGAAATTTATAGGAGGATAAAGTAAGAGAAGCTTAGGGCATGGTTCTTCTTCTAAACTTTAATTATTTTGTTGGACTTTTCTTACATTACTACAAGAACACAGAATCAGGAATTCCTTTATGTGTAAAGCGACAGATGGTGAGACATGCTCTGCTGCCAGACAGCCTGCATTTATTGGGTTTTCACATTTATCACAGTAAGCTACGCATGTTAACTTACACTCAAAAGCATGCTACCGCTTCATAGGCTGCTCAAACATTTCAGTCAAGTTTCGGAAGAGGAGAAAATCTAACAAAGTAGAATTAGGATTTCATTTCTAGGGCCTACTTTGCACATTCACACGGTGTAGCCAGATTTCAACCAAATCTAACTTTCCTGTGGCTTTAAAACCAGACAAACGTGGTACATATTAAGATTTTAAAAGAACTATTATTACTTCTGCGTTTGACATGAGGCAAATGTTTTCTTCTGAAAAATGCTGCAGCAACAAAAGCTTTGTTCCTCCTGTCTAATAAAACTGACACAAAATGTTGCTCCTCTAGTCTCATGAAACACACACAAAATGACCTATTTTATATGGAATTCAGCAAAACGTTCTTTGTAGCAGATGTATGAATGCTACGTACTAACATATCACTGCAACCCATGTTTGCTGGGAGCAATCCCATTTCTCATGTGTGATGCCTACACACACCTGCCAGACTCTCTTCCTCTTCCTGACTGCTTACACCTTCTGTGGAACTCTGCAAACAAATTGCACCACACCTACACTATTACTAGGTCAGTAAGAGTGTTGATTTTTGGTGCCTATGGAATGATAACACATGGCAATCCTTTAAGTTCAACATGATACTAAAATAGAGCTGAACCTGGTTTTAATCCCAATTTAAAAATATGCTGCTGCTAGCTGTCAACAGTTAAAGTTTATTGGATCCAAGGAAGCCATCACTGGCTTTCCCATGTTTTATTGCTTTACAATCAAAATGTCTTAAGAGATTCTTATGTGTATATTAACCATTCTGACAGGTCTGTATTATGAATAAACAGTAACCATTCTGACAGTTGCTGTCAACAAAAGGCAAACAAGCCATATGAAGAAGAAGAACAGTATATTCACTGGCTGAAGTTAAAACAGTGTTACAGGAGACAAGCACCAGATCCAAACAAAAGTTCCTGGCATGTCTTAGCATGTTTTAGCTTCTCTGCGATACACATGGACAAAGATGGATTGTGTGGATGGATTGAAGATATATCCACAAGGCAAACACTGCTTAAGGTGAAGACGGCTGGCCACAACCTCTAAAAAAATCAACATCGGAGGCAAAAGAGAAGTGTTAAACACTTCTTCTCCTGACAGCCTGTTTGAAACCCTGCTGAGGCCAGTCAAGACTCACCAGCACAGCTGCTAGAGAGGCGACTAATGAGTAAAGCAGCTGATCTAACAAAGTCAAGCCAATGAAGGATAAACGAGCAAGAAAAAAGACCCAAATGGAAAGATTCTCAGGCATACTTACAGTTTTCTGGTGCCTTGCCTTTCGGAAGGAGAACCTCTTTTTGAGGCTCATCTTTGATTCAATGGGCTTAGTCAGCACGAAGCGTGTGTATATGCTATGCATGTCTCAGTGTATGTGTGTGCACATACCTGAAGATTCTCCACCCAGGATAGGATAGGGAGCACACACACGCACACACGCTGAGCCATGTCTAAACAAGTTCACTCGGCCCCCAACATATGACACCAGTAGGAAGCACAACAGAATGAATTCTCCTGTACTGTAGTCATAGCTACATTGTCACACACACACCTCAAGGGCTTTAGATCAAATCACATCTAGGCAGAAAAACTTCAAACTGAATTCTGCCAAGACAGTCCAATCCATCTTAGTTCCCCGCTGGACTTATTTGGAGATGTGTGTTACTGTGTATGATGTCTTATGGGATAAATTTAGTTTTATATTTGTGTTAGAGCAGTTCACTCTGGGTGGGCCTTTCCCAAGGTTAATGAAAAGCTACTGGAGAAGAAATATTATATTACTGTGTTTTCTCTTGCATCCAACTGTATGTGGGAATGTAACAGTAATTAGTGTGTTTTCCGCTGCTACCACCATAGTCTCAGTACATCAGATCCAGTTGGAGAAGTTAACAATATCTTTCCTAATAACTCTCTAGTGATACATTCAGATATTTAGGCTTTGTCAGCTGCCAAGAGTAGTTTAGATCTGTGTGTGTAGAGGTAACTCAGGATGCTTTTAAAGGGTATTCCACAGCATATTTCTCTGTAACCAGATCCAAAGGATTACTACATTAATGTCATGTAATCTGATCACTTTACATTACTTCCAGATTAAAAGTAACATAATTTAAAAAAGACAAAACAAATATCATCAGGGAACAAAGGAAAACTTTTTTATGAAATGGTGTGTGTGATATGACTGTATACCTAAGAGTAGGCACACTAGAAACATTATTTTTTATACTTTTTTATAGATTTTGTCATTTTGTTGTGAAAAACACAAACATGGATGGCCACACAGTAGGCCGGGCTATGGATGGGTACACAGTAGGTCATCCACAGCCTGGTTTGGAAATGCACACCATACAAGATGAAGCAGAAGAAAAATAAACCATTCTGACATTGGTTACAAGTTCCGGACACACAACCAGCTGGTCAGCTTGGCTGCTGTTATGCCAACCACAGAAACTGCTGGAGTAAATTCATGTTGACTGCACAAGTTAAAAAACACAAACACTGGGTGAAAAGACTGGGTTTATGGTACAAGAGTGCTGTTAATGTAATTCTCTTAGTTATTACCCTTTTATAATTGTGTGTATTCCGATTATTTTAATTGGGATTGCAGCTTTGTGTGCTTCCGTGTGACAACATAAAATGAACAAAATGCTGCCTTTATTGTTGGATTCAGTGTTTGAGTGAGCATGCATAAAATCAGAGTAGAATTCAGGTAACCTAACGCCTATTACCCTGTTTTTTTACAGTAACAATCTCCAGGAGACTAAAGTATATTCCTATTCAAACATTTGTCTTATTGACTCTCTAAAAATTTTGAATTTGTTGTATCATGGTTTTTATAATAATAGTAAAGATACCTGACATTTTTAATGGGAAGATTACATTAAAAGATAAAAATAGACATTAGCATTAAAGAGTTAACAATGAGTATTTAGGTGTTCTCTGTGTATGTGTTTTCTGGCTGTGAATTCTCTCTAATGGTCATGAGTGCAAAGTGGGCTGTGGATTTACAGTATTGGTTTCCTCTCATTCTCTGAGCGGCTCCAGTAGGGTGAAAACACTTGCACTGACCTCATTCTTCAGTCATACACATATGTGTGTGCAAGTGTCTTTGAATAGAGCTTTATGTGATAATGTAGATTGTAGATGTCTGAGTCAGGTAGAAATCAAAAAAGACTAATTTCAGCAAAAAGCAGTAAGACTCTGAGGCGAACAATCACATTACAGTCATTTTCAAGGGAGTAAAACAAATCTCTTCCTCTTATCTCAAGCGGACAGCAAACTGCCTGAAAATAACATCAGAGACCTCGGAGGAGACTTCCTTTGAGCCCGCTTGAGAGGGAGGGGAGAAGCTGATAAGACGTTAGAGTGAGACACAGTAAAACAGCAAGCTCAATCAGATTACTTTAACCTCTTCCATAGCTGAAAATGCATTTTTTTAAAGGAATGAAGCAAAGAGTACAATTGATCAAATTCAAAATTGTGATATTTTCCAAATACACTGTGGCCTTTGATGACATTCATTTGCATTATGTTAAAGAAACCAGACTTTCTACTCTATTTTAAAGGAGTTCAAATCTGCTTCTCATCTTCTGTGAAATATTGCACTTGAACACACAGCACATGCTCAATGTGGCAGGGTGAAATTCTCTGGCAGTCTGGAAAACCATTAAGTTTTAATAGGTCTGTCCATAAAATAAATGCGCATTCAAAGATTTATTTTAAGCAAATGTATTATCGGGGCACCATGGGAATGCAATATTTAAATATTCTTCTAAGAATTCAGACATTTGAATAGCAAAAATAGTTCAAATGGCTATTATAGCCTAAAACATTGTAATAACCTTCCGGCTACTAAAGTAACTGCATTCACATTGTAATTTATAAAGCTGAAGTGGCCTATTTTATTGGTGATTCCACCTTAAACTGAACCTTATTTACCACCTTGTCTTAAATGGTGCAATGTTACAATCTGAATGGAAAAATTCCAGCAAGATGATGGTAACAAACATGAAGCACTTCAAAAATGACTGAACAGAAACTTGGCTTTTCTTTCTGAAAACCACCTAAACTGATACTGAATATATGTTACTTGACAAATATTTCATGAAGTTTATGTCTTATATAATATAAAAATTCTCTTTGTGAAGAAATGTACACACGTGAAAAGCTATCAGAAATGTACATTTAAACTATAAAACAAGAAAATGAACACATGCATGCATTTTCTGGGGGCAGCTTTATTCAGTTGTTCTTTCCAGTGGTAAACAGGTCATTTGTGTGGCAATATTTTCGTTAATTGTCTAGCAAGAAGCAAAGAAGCAACAGACATGTCACAAACAATCTCTGGCCTAAGTGACCATGATTTTTCAAATCCCCTGCCCCCAGAAAAGATATACATGCTTTTTTTTTTCTTCAGAAATATGACCATATCTTAAACTAGGCTGTGTAGTTGTAACCATCTCAGATCCAGAGCTCTGTCTCAGAAAATTCTGGTCACTCTACACTTTGAGCACTGACAGTGTACTACATTCATTTATGGTTTAAGGTAAAAGACGAGGAAAAGTTTTATTTATTTTGTCAGTTATATTGTTTTCCTTTTTTATCTTGTGAAAATGAGTTCAGTTAGAAGGTCACAGACAGCTTGGATAAAACTATTGAGAAATCATACAAGAGAACCCAGTCATTTCAGTTTGTAGCGAAAACCTACAGTGTGTGCAAATTGTTCTGTCGAGTTGCTACTGCATATGATAATTCAAGCTTGAAAAATAACAATTAAAGTAAAACTGCAGTGATCAGTAACAGAATTTCAAAATGCACCTGTATTGTATTGTTTTTGACTTTCAGTTAAATGAAAGGCTTTTTCTATTTCATCTTTACAGTTATCTGAAAAATCTTGTTAAAATCTGCCTCGTTCTCGTGAACCCAATATCATGTATCGTCTCATGAGCTGAGTGTCTCGTCACATCTCTAATAGATAAAGATTTCAATATTTCCAGGTTAAAGAGAATATTGCACCACACCAGACAGTATACTGGTGTGGTACGTAAAAAAAATGATGACAACCAAAAAACATGTGATTTTCATAGTATTGATTTGCAGGTGTCACATCACATTGTTGTAACTGGTCCCTCCCGTTGTCTAGATGAGGTGGTGTGCTTTAAATGCAAGTCACTCATTTTCTATTAACAAATCAAATAACCACAGACACATGACAGGGCAAGATTTAATGAAATTGTATGCTTTCTTCCAGCAGTGCAACCTACTACTCAGATACGTTTCATGCTAGATCAAGTAACCTTTAGCCGTATTTCAACAGAAATACAGGCCTGAGGAATCAAACAGAAGTAAATCTAGGTAACAGGAAGCAACACCGACATGGAATTTATTAGTACATCCAACATTTATCAGCACTGGAACTATTTTATGCTTTGCTCTGTTCCTCTAGCTTTAGGATACTTTGCGTCTCAATTAAAGCTCCAAGTTCAAAAGTGAAAGCTGAGAGCAACAGCAAAGCAGTCTAAGAATTATACATTAAGCAAGAAATTTTGAACTCTGTGTTAAATACTAAATTTGAACTAATTTAAAGCTTTGCCATTTACTTACAGGTATCTTTGAAAATAAAATTACTTTAAATGTTGGAATATTTTGAAAGTATTAATATGAAGGGGAAAAAAATATTAGCTCAACAACATCACAGATTTACTGAAATTTGTGTCACTGGATAAATGAAAGCTGGCTTGGTCCATATTGAGATTATTACTTGAGATCCAGGAAACATTACTTTTACCACAATATAAAAGCACACTACCCTGAAATTAAGCTCACATACAAACTAAAGTAAGTAGCCAGTTTGGTTTCTCTATACTGATGTCATTTATCCTCCTAATACTTCATAACAAAAACGCTACTGGAGAAGGATGCATGTTCCATGTCAAGTTCCATAACCTGGGAGCTTAAACTAACTTTCTATGCGTACTTCAGAAAAGGTTACAGCATAGTTTTACTCACTGCAGATGCTGTCATTTATCATCATTAAAACCTCCCAAAGGAAAGGATCTACTTAAGTCCAAGCCTTGGAATTTTAATTCATTTTAAAGCACACAGAAATAAGCTTAGGCTATGTTGTTTCAGGTACATATTAGTCTTCTCTAGAAAAACTTTTAAAAAGGTCAGCAAAAACAACATTGCAAAATTCTTCACTGTTCAGTTTGACCACTGAAATAAACTCACAGTCACCATAATTTCAATTGCAAAACATAACATAACTAACTGACTTATGGATCAGTCACTCACAGATGTTTTAAAACCACTGGCTTCATACCCTATGAACATTTTTAATGGCTATGCATTTGCATTTAAGGATCGCACACAGTAAACAACCTACCACTTCTCCCTTCCAGGATGAGTGGCATTAGGGATGAAGGCAGGCAGGCCTCATTTAGCCTCGAGGCAGTGCATCAGTCATCATCTGAGCTTTACCATGACCCCACCCAACCACACTTTCAAAAGTTTTCTCTTCCGCCTTTGTACTGCACTAGTGGTCTTTCCAACTGCAACCTGATGCTTATAATTACATGACAGAACCCTTTCTTGACAAAAATAGCTCCCTTTGACCAAGCATGAGCTGAACCGACTGGTTTGCGAAAAACAACTAACAGAGCTGGATTTCTTGTTATAACAGTCAAGAAAGTAACCTCTCTTGAATACAAAGATATGTAGTTTCTTCTTCTTTGTTTAGTTTCTCCTCCTTTATATAGTTTCTCCTCCTTTGTTTACAGTTTCTCCTCATTTACAATTGAGTTAACACACCATGTCCCTTCTACAACTTTTTCAAACTGACACCAGGATCATGTATCTATTACCAGATGCATGAGCAAAATTAGTACAAAAACTGCAAGCACTTCGTGGCTAGTCTTGAAGGAAGGCAATGAGTAGATCTTTTAGGAAAAGGTCATTAACAGCTTCCCAATCATTTTGTGTCAGTGCAGTTCAATAAACAATACATGCAAGTACAAAGTGATATCAAAACATTAGTCAAATATCAACCAGGCACACAAGAGTGAAACAAATCATTTCCTTTTTAAAACGTCCTCTTAAAAAAGAGAAAAGCACTGAATGAACCAAGCTCAAAACAGAAGCAAACTTTATAGGGGCTACAGTGAATCTCAGTGCTACTGCTGAGACTAGAAAAAGAGCCAGTTCACTGGTTCTTTTTAAATTGTTATGAACTGTGGTAATTTACTGCACTGGACAGAACCAGAGTACATGTGAGGTTAAGAGTATCAGGTAAAACGTTGGAAACCAGACAGAAGGGAAGGAAAATAGCAACTTCTCATTTTGTCCCATACTTATAATCTCCTGTGAATCCTCTACTTTTCTCAGTACAATGTGCAGTTAACTGTATACTGCCTTTACTGTTTGCTCTTTGCTCTATCTATGGTGTGTATGGTGTGTTTACTAGCTGTAGTTATTCTGTAGAAACACTTCATTGAAGCAATAGTACTGGCTCTGGTTACATTTGACAATTATTCTTCAATTAATGGTAAGCCCTGGCTGTAGTAAACTCAATATTAATTATTTCTCCCTCACTGAAACAAGCAGAAATGCTATAAAAAGTATAAGAGTATAAAAAGAGATCTTGTTTTGATTAGGCTAATAAGGTCATTGGACATATAGTCTTGTTTTACATGAAAATAAACCATCTTTTTCATTTTTGCCACATTGTTCTCATTGTTTGACATCAGTTGGACTCGAAGCTATCTACCCAGAATGTAATTTTAGTGAAATTTTAGTGAAACTGTAATCAGATGTGTAAGTCACCATGTAATTAAATGCATAACAGTGTAATTGCATTAGAATAGCATAGCAAACAAAAGTAAAAACTTTTGACTAAGGGTTAACACTTTGGTACGGTGCATGGGCTGTCTCTTGTAGTAAAGAATCCAATTGTACTCAGTGTCAGATGTATTCTCTCTCTTTTTGTTATCCACCTACTGTTCCAACAATATACAAAAAGAGAGCTAGTAATGTGGAACTTCCTAACCTTATTTTCACCATGATCAAAATAACAGCTGGCCCTCATCAAGGCATTTTCTCTGACTGCTAGTTTAAGGGCTGCTCACACAGCTTTTGTGGTTTAGAATTACCAGCCCACAGCCAAGTGGAACACACCAGGAAGGCCAACCATCTAGAGGCAAATTCTACTTCCCAACACTAGGTAGTGCATACCCTAGGGATAGAAAACGCTCAATAAACGATCAAACCCAAAATCCCACCACTCTAAAACCATCACTGTAAGCATGGCAAATCTCTTGTGACTGAACAAGACTCCTTCAGCTAATGTGTGGGCCGGTCAATGCCTAATCAGATGTGTGAATCATAATGACTCTGAAGGAGAAGGAAAGCCACATGCAGCCAGTTTACCACAATGGAATTTACCATAGACAGTAGAGTTGATGCAAAACAGTTACATATATGGAGGTGAGTTTGTTTAGTGAGTCTCTCACTCAGTCCAGTACACCAGCTCAGGAATATGAAACGTTCCACAACAGTACCTCCAACTTTTAGACCTACATGATGTTTTTGCACTATATTATGGTTAACTAAACATGTTTAACATTTCACATAATAATTTATGCATATGCCATCGACTGATTTCTATATTTTGTTGCTGTACTTAGACTTTCTTGTTTTGCCTTTTCTATATTTTATGTCTTTGTGTTGCAAAGTAAATACCTGACCTTCACTATTATTATTTCAAGTACAAATGTCCTTGTCACAGTGTGCATATAACAAACATAAATACATTTTGCAGTACGTGTCACCGTTGTAACAAAACTTCAAATCTCAATTGTTATTTTTTGTTTGCCTTTCACAATGTGTAAAACAAAATACATGTCTTTTTTTACAGCTTTCATACTACTCTAGAGAGGCAATGTTTTCCCACAAGAATTAGCTAAATGATATTCATCCAACAGTTTACATTACACTGTTTTAGAGACAATGCAAAACATACTGAAAAAAGTAGTGCTTTGAATTTTCCTGATTTGTTGCAACTGTTGCTTTTCATTCAGGATACTTCTTATGGCACTTCTTTCCACACTAAGAGAGCAGAGAAAGGAATCGCACTTACTGTTGTAGAGTGGAGAGTTAAAGGTGGCTCCATGTATGTGTGTGTGCGTGGTGTGTGTGTTTCCTCAGCGCTCCCTCAAACACCCAGCATAAATAAACATGTCCATTCGTCTACATGCTCAGTGAGTTCACAGGGTGAAGTTGAAGTGATTCTGCATCTAAAAAGTCCTCCAACCCCTCCTTCTTTATCATCTCTCTCTCTCTTTCTAATGCTCCCTCCCTTTTCCATGCTCCCTCCTTTCAGTTTCTCCTCCCACTGTAAAGAAATCTCACTCCCTCAGGTCAGTCAGAAAAAATGTATGTCACACTCCTTTAGGAGGCAACTTGAGGAATGATTTAGATAATAACTGTGAACACACATTTACACTTGCACAGTATAGGGCTGTCCTAATTATTTTATTAAAATCAATAAAAACATCAATTTAGATTTTGCTTTCTCAGTCAATGGACAAGGATCAGCATGATAATAACACATCCTTTAAATGTTCCTACCGGTCAGTAAGAAAAAAGGAGGAACATTCTTTGCTATGAGTTTACAATGTATGTAACAATTAATCAGATTCACTATTCTATATGACAAAATACATTTTGTCCTATTTTCAATGCAAGAAAAATGGCTAAAAGATTTCCTTTTGCAATTAATTATCTGAAACAAAAGTGCTCTAGCCTCAAGGCAACATGCTAGTCACAATACAGTCATATGTTACAACGTTATACACTGTTGCACAGTTTGTTTAAATATTATCTGTGGTTGTTATATCCCAAGTTTCTACTCTAGAAATATATTCCACATTTCTACTGAAGTGTTTTTAAAAGCTTCCTACTTCTCTGTTTTCTAAAAAAAAAAAAATAACGGATTTTTGAACCTTTAAATGGCTCTGCATGGTGTCATTTAGTTCTTTTTGTTGACTATTTCAAATTTGTGATTATTTGATTAATCATCACAATAATCAGTTGATTTTTCAAATATTAATATAACTGATAGTGACAGCCATGACATGGATTAGCCCCCTGTGCCTGCTGGACAGAATTGGTGCTAGACACACGCAATATCATCCAATATTGACAGGGATGTTTAAAGTCTTTGCTAGGACTCTCTTTCTTTTTCCTTGCTGTGAACTTGAGTAGGCTTCACTTCTGCTCCATATTAATAAATGAAAATCTATTATGTATGTATATTTGAAGAGGATATATACACTGCCAACATAGTATTATATATATACACACACATACACGCTATATATATATATATATATATATATATATATATGTATATATATGTATATATATATACATGCATTTACAGTAAAAACAATTGAATCCAAGATGTGATTAACTTGATCCCTAGCATGATTACTAAACTCATTTAAGTCTTTGTCTTGGTCTCTTTAGTTTAGCGCAAAATTACCACGTAATTAGTGAAATAAGCTAGATGGCTATTAATTTAAACCCTGTCTGGCAATCTAGCAGATCCAATGCTTACATAAGACATTTTCCATCCCACTTTAAGCTAGTCTCCTTTAGTCTCTCTCTCCTTCTCTCTCTCTCTCCTTTCAGAGCAGGGCCCTGGTGAACAACAGCATGACTGATGTTCTCATAACCACACTTTCCAGCTTGCCTGACCACCAGAAGGGCATTAGGTCCATGAAACAGCCATCTCGGATTCCAGGAAAACTCCGACTACTCTCAGATGTCACGTTTGGAGAAGTGACAAAAGCTTCAAACCTCAAAAATCTGGTTGTTTCATAAAAACAGTTGAGAAAATCCTTAATAAAAATAAAGGTGACCTAGAACGAAAGAAATAGCCAGCCTAGATTTAAAACAAAAAAAACACTCCCAGCTTTTGCCACATTGAGATCTACTATACTTATTATATACCAAACACAATATGGGCCTATTCATTTGTCCTGGAAAAGCAGAGGCCACAAATGTAGTTTGCCAGTACTGAATAGGTTAGGCCAGTGATTAATAGAGATGTTCTGATA
>JBBPCW010000010.1:12939832-12954552 GCA_037974425.1 Phenacogrammus interruptus | reverse complement strand
TTGTTGTTGAATACTGGGTGCATCTCTTTGAATGCTATGGATTGTTAAAGATATCAACAAAAAACTGACAAAAACGTTAAATGTGATTTTCTCTGATTTCAGCTGGAAAATGGTGCTGTGCTACCATTATTCAAACGATCGTAACTTGACAACCGTTTAAGATCCAGCTTTGACCAAGATATAATTTTAAAGCTTATTTTCTCATCTTAATGATCCCCTTAATGATCCCAAAATTGAATTTTGGGTCACTGTGACTCATTTAGTCAGATGAAAACCACAGAATTATGTAATGCCCAAAAAGGTTTTAAACAAATCAAAACTAGCTTTTATTTTAGATTCTTCAGGGTAGGCCTCCCTTTCCATAATGCAGCTTTACTCACTCTTGGCATTCTCTCAAGTAGATTCGTGAGAAGCCACCTGGGATGGCACATATGTTGAGCACTTGTCGACTGCTTAAACGATTTACCGGAGAACACTTATTTATATAAACATATAAACAAACACACAAAGATTACCTAAAGTTTTCAAAATTTAGAAAAACTTAAATTGCTGAGGCAAGCAAATTGCTTGAGAGAATGTCAATTGCAAAAACAGTGATTGTAATTGATTAATATACAGCAAATTATTCAGTGTTATAGTAATCTATACATGACACTGACATATATACAGAAATACTATAACTGGTGGAATGACCCCTTGTGTGTCCTGGACAGGATCTTGTTATCAGCAGTGAACACTGCCAGACTATTGCCACGGCTGATTGTATTAAGGTTAAGGTCTATTTCTGAATGAGCTCTTTAATACGTTCTGTGTTGATTGTGGATTAGTTTGAACACATATGTAACTTTATATAACTTTATGCAACTAACTCAAGGCTAATTGAATAAATTATGTTCCAATATAAAGTTATTAGTATAAAGTGCAGCCATCTATGAATATAAACATAGATTGTTTAAAATGTAGATCATTAGATTGTCTATGTAGATTTGAAAAGTCAGAAAATGAAAAACGTGCAATAATGGACTCTGTTCTTGCCTCTGTCTTTGCAGTCATTATATAAGCAATATCATCTAGGATCAGTAAAGTTTTCTGATTCTGATTGACCAATCACAACTCTGCAGTAAAGGTTTTTGATAAATGACATTGTTCGGTGTCTAAACATGCCTGAGCAGCTTGACCAAGTGTAGTGAAAGTTAGAAACATCATGAATAATGTCACTTGACTGCGACACTGCAACAGAATAAGGTCAAACACTAAGCATGACACACTCGATCTGCGACTGAACAAATGGATTGTTATTCAATGGTGCAGTTCATAGGATTTCACATGCTACACTGCATTTGGAAAAGCAAATCAAAACTCCAAACTGGAATACTCTGCCATTTTCAACGTAATCTCTCTCTCAACTGTTTGCCCATTGACAAAACAAGAGACAGGGAAACAGAGACTGAATGCTGATCAGACAAAAATGCTGCCCAGCCATCTGGGGTCTGTGCTCTCACCTGCCAAAAACAATAAGAATCAAGCTCTCTCGCAAACACACACACATGCACATGCCAACACACACCCAGTGGAGTTCCCCTTAACTGCACTGAGCAAGTCACTACACTGAAAGCTCTCGTCTCTCTCTAGTGGCTGAAGACAAGTATGCAAGATCTGCTGAGAACTATTTTACATCCTAAAAAAAAACAAGGTTACTCAACACAAACTGTTATTACAGAAATACAGTTTAAAGTAAATGTTGTGTTACTAATTATATCTCCGCGCAAGTGTGTGCTCCAGTGTATCTGGGTGTGGGTGTCTATGAAAATAGCAACTGATGTGAGATGGTAAAGATACTGCCAGACTACAGTCGCTTGCAAAAGCTTGAACATCCTTCTTCGAACATATTGAGTTAATCTGAGAGGAAATAAGAACACAACCTCCACAGAAAACAAACAAATACAACAGTTTTCTGTATTTTAGTTAAATATATTGGAAAAACAAATCATTCAAATAAGAAATGTGTCAAACATGCCACGCAGTAACATTATTAATATGACTGTATATACAGGAAATGAAAAGTTTCTCATCATCTATAAAATATCTTTCAAAAAAAAAAAAAGGTTGATGTGAAATGCTCTGTTCTCAAGAAACCACAGCGGAGGCGACAGAATCCAGACGTCTGAAGTGTTTAATGCCTCTAAAAGCTACATCACACAAAGACGTTACTAGAAACGGTAGCGAACATGTTGCCTTAATTTAAAGATTTCACAAATTTCAAATGAATTTCTGAAAAAGCCACAAGTGTAGCTCACTATTGAGTTGATACTTAATCGGCCATGGGTGGACCAGTTTTAACATTAAATCAGGGTTCCTGGGCAGAAGGAAGAATTAGTGAGGGCTGAAGAACTATTGCCCACCAAAACTGAAACTGGAAATACCTCTGCAGCATCAGAGCATCATGTTTTCTATCACCAGATGAAGTCTAAACATGTGATTTATTTCCCTTAATAAATAAATACCCACTTCTATCTGTTTTTTTCACATATTTTTAATTTTTAAAAAAAATCCTTGCAACATTTAGGCTTTTTAATTTCTTTAATATCCAGCTTGATTTTTTCAAGACTATTTTACACAGGTAAAATAGCCCTCACTGGTAGTTTGGGGAAAAGACTATATTAGGGTTACAGACTTTTGATTACTATTGCACAATTTTATGTAAAAACTAGGGCTGTTAAAAATATTGCGTTAACTATTTAACGCTTTAAAATAAATTGATCGCGCAATTAATCTGAAAATTAAACGCCCCTCTGCATTGTAGTACCACACAATCAGTGGGGGCAGTATTGCGCTACGCCGGCGACCAGCATGCCAGAAGAAGAAGCCACTTCATGTGGCCAATGCTGCTGCTTTTCAGTCAAGCTAGAATGGAAGATAAACACACGCTGTTAAATGAACTATTTCGCTTTATGTTACTACCAGAGGGGGATTTGGACCAGACAAGGGTAATATGTGCTTTACAAAAGTGAATTCAATCACCACTGAAGCACTACATTTGTATTATATAACCTCAAGGCGAAGCATCCCGGTGTGGCAGAGATGGCGGAGGGAGGGGGTCTCCGAAAGTTAAAGGTGTTTGGAGCGAGAGGCGGGACTTTAGTTAGGCTTTGTCCTTTAATTCAATTTATTTAAAGCTACGTTTTTTACTTAAGACAGAGATTCTTTCAGGTTTGAAGATGTTATGCATTTTCTATTCAAAAGTAAGTTTTGTTTTTGTCTCACAGCTTTTAAAAATATGACAGAGTTGGGAAAAAACAAATAAACAAAGCCTTCTGTGTAAAATTGATGACTGTGTTCATTATATATTGGGTTGACACAGAATTGCGATTAATCACGATTAATTTTTTCCAGATTTGCGATTAACTAGTTAATTTTAATTAATCACTTTACAGCCACAGTAAACCGCTCTGAATGGTCATTACATCACAGCAGCTGAATTAAGTCGAAATTCTCACAGAGGAAGTTGATGTGGTTTATGATGATTTTGGTTATACAGTGTTTATGAACTTCTATTGCTTGTTGCTGCATTGGCCTTCTAGTTCCAAAGCTAAACTACAGAAACATTTCGGTAAGACTTGTAGTGTGATAACTGTTTAGAGCATTTACTAGATGCAAGGATGCTTGTAGTTTTAAGACTGTATGTCTAATGCTGTCATCTATTTATGTTCTAGGTCACAGGTGTCGAACTCCAGTCCTGGAGGGTCCAACAGGATTTGGTGATTTCCCTGCTTCAGGTTGCCTGTTAATTGCCAGGTTTAGTGAATGTGTTAGAGTAGAAGAACCCTCAAACTGTGCAGGACATCGGCCCTCCAGGCACGGAGTTTGAACACCCCTGTTCTAGGTAATGTGGCAAAAATACATCATGGCACCAAGATATTTTCACAAAAACAATATGTCTGAATCACAAGTTCAAAAAAAGAACCAGCAGAAAAATGTTTAATAAGTAAACTATTTAAGGACCAATTAAGCTGTGTTTGTAATGAAACACATTTTGTCAGTGGTCACGATGAGTAAATGAGTAAAACTACCAAGCTCACATTCAGGACCACACAGAATTAAGTGAACTTTCAGTAAACTTCAGTTCCTGTGGGACTGATCAGTATGCCATGGTGAGTGTGTGTTTGCTTGTTGGCTTGTCTGAGAAGTCGTCTAGGGTTCTTTCCTAAACCTCTATTAACAATGCTCCTCTTTGCAGATCCAGCCTGAAGCTGAGGCGTTCCAACGTCTGAGACAGGCTTTTGTCTCGAAAGGCCAGCGTCTATGTCTGGCTCACACACACACACGCACACACACACGCACACACACAACCCACACTTGCCCAATGAACCCAACTCTTCCAGCAGCACCACCTTCAAGACCCAAACTCCCCCATTTCGTCTTCATCCTTACCCCCTCGTCCCCCCACATACTTTAACTGCATTGTATTGCAAATACAAATAAAGCTGCCGACCGCCAACAAAGGTTGCTGTGGATACGCTTGCTGCACACACACATACGTACTGTCACACATTCTCGCACAATGAGGCTGAAGGGGCCCCGAAGAATGAGCAGAGCCTGGGAACTGGGGAAAAAGAGAACCAAAGCAGAGTGAGAGAAGAGGGATTCTAATGAATGAGTGACCTGTTGACATTGATGGAAGACTCCAAGCTCCAATCTAGAACACTTCCTTTAATTTCCTTTTCTTCCAGCTCTCCATGCTGAACACAGCACTATAGAGGATGGACCAATTCACTTTAAATAAAATGTAAAAAATTATGTTTTCTGCTCCCTGTCTTTCTTTCAGAAAGAAAGACAGGCAAAATATATATAATCTTGCAATTTTATTTCTTCTGTGCCTCACATCCATCTACCCATGCTCTGTTAACAGAAGCATTCAACTGTAGCTACTGTTGCTGGATTGATGAAGCTTCATGTGTTGACAAAACGTCTATTCAGGCTAATGAGAAATTGGTGTAGTAAAATACTTAGATTTGGGCTTCATCAATTTCAAACAATATGAGAAAGGAGACCCCCTTAATATAGATCAGGCGTGGTGACATCCAGGCTCAGCAAAGTGTTCAACAACTTCAGGGTTTGTCACTGTGTTAGTCACCCAAATTAACCCTGATGTCTCCACCACTACTTACTGTAGCTTGGCTAAAAGATTGCCTGCCAACATTTTCCCAGCTGCCTTTACCGTATATGAACTTTACACAACAAAAATATAAATGATTCAGACTGCAGCTACTTGATAAAAACAAGTAAATAAAAAAAATAATAAAATATTAGCTAGCCAATAACATTAAAAGTACTGAAACTAGTGAAGTTTGTATTTACCATATCAGATTCTTATTAGATTGAAAAGCTATGAAAAAACATTTATTGGCAAAGCATGGATAAGTCAATTGAGGTCACACTTGATGACAATAATAGCTTGCTAAGGAGAATCTTCATACTAGCTCTGTTAAGAACAAAATCTTGGATCCAAATAGCTGCTTTGTAAAGAAAGCCAGAGGCTACTTGTTATTTAATAGGGATCATAGGGACAAAACTTCCTTCCATGGACGCACAGCACTGTCGAAAAAGAGCAGTGGGAATTGCCAGCTCACTCTGCTCAGACACAAAAACTGCACATACAATCTGAGACACAACCGAGCGGACAGCATCATCAGAACAAGGTTCTTCAACAGCTTCTTCCTCGCCACAGTCAGACTGATGGCAAAACAAAAACACTGAACACTTAAAATAACACTACATTGCCTCACCTCACATGTAATGTACAATGTGATAAATCATTGTCTGTTTAATGTGCAATATGCTAACTAAAGCAGTTAGATTTGTGAAACAGGTGCAATATCAGGCACAATGTTCTAAATGTGCAATAATATACGTGTGCAACATCTGCAATGCTATTTGGATTCCTCTCGGCGAGAACTTGTATTTAAAAAAAACTAGAAAAAATAAAGCTATTTCTGCTTGTGTAGATACTACCACCCTCTTTGTGCAGTGTTTTTATATAGCATATACTATTAGTAGGTTGCTGTATTTTCTGCTTTATTTTTTGTCTTTTCAACCTCTCATAAAAATGTAACTTGACGGTGAGCTTTGCACAAGAATTCCAATGACTGTTGGTCTTATGCGCAAATGGCAAATAAAAATCTTGAACCTTGAATCTTTAACTAGCTAAGTAACACCACTATGATATTTAAAGTTCACATAATATAACATATGCACTGCTCTACTGCCCAGTGCTACATTTAAGAATCTCACAGCTATGCTGGTGCACTTCAAATTCATATTCACAATACTTAACAAAAGACAGGCTGAAAACTTATATCCCTGGGCCACTTCAACACTTCAGTAATGGGGCTGCCACATAAGAAAAAACATTGTGCGACTCAGTGGCGGCAGTTGTTGTCAGGGAAACTCACCCGGAGGCGATGAGCGCCCGCGATTGTGCCATGGCGATCCTCTGTAGGGCGGGGCGGCTGAGGCCTGCCAGGCTGGAGCGTGGGGGAAGCGGGGCAGCACAGGCTGCTGATGCCACAGGGCCAAGGACCCGGGCTGAGGGGGTGGGGGCACAGGTGGTTGAAGTTGAAATTAGGGCATTTGAGGATGTGGGCTGGGCAGCACTGGGTGCTGAGGTGGTGTGTGGAGTGGTGGAGGGAGGAGGGGGAGGGGGAACAGTGGGGGGAGGAGGTCGTGAGGAGGAGAGGGACAAGGTGGCCGTGGCTGAGCTCAGGAGGGAGAGGGAGTGTCCGAATCCAACGCCGCTGCCGGCGCCTGAGGTGGAGTTTCTGTGTGGTGAGAGCACGCGGGACAGGGACGGAGGGTGAGGGAGAGTGAGGGAGTATGAGTAGTTTCTTGGGGCAGCTTTAGGGCTAGGGGGCTTGGGCAGAGACGGAGGTTTTCGACCCAAAGTCTGTGCCGCCATGCTTGTGGTCTTGACACCCAAGACCAGCATGCATTGCTGACAAGAGCATGGCTGTCCTAGGGAGGTGATGGCACTAGCAGGAAGAGCGCCGCTAGGATAAGCACTTCCATTTCCTCCAGTAAGCCCAGACACCCCCACTCCCAGATGTCCCCCACTCCCGTTGGATGTCCAGGCATGTGGTTTGGGCAAGGGGCCTGAAACCAGTGGATATGCCAAGTCTGAGCGTCTCTGAACACGGCGGCGTCGCTGCGTCTGCCGGTTGATCTGGGTCATGCTCTGCAGGTCGATGAGGTAGCAGAAGCCTAGTGGTGTCAGGTCCAGCCAGGGCTGCTGCCGATCACGTGCTGCCTGAATAGCGATGCCCACCTCAGTGTCATACGGTGTCCATGAGCCAGAGTCATTCTCCCACTCCCACACCCAGCCCTGTCCAGGAGCAGAGCGCGGGTCATAGAAACTCCGCCGTACTGGCCGTAAAGTACCTGCATAAAAGTGAGAAGCACCACAGGTGAAAAAAGCAATAGCAAGATTATTGTTAATTAAATATCCAAAATGATTATTCACTAACACAGCACAAACAAGCAATTTCAAAACATGTATTAAGTTTAGTCTGAGACTGAACTGCAACATCAATGCGTCTTTTTAATTTGTATACAAGTGTACTTAAAGTATAGAAATCACAACCCTAATCTGCTTCAGACATAAATAGAGGATATTAGTGGAATTCCATATATGTTACAAATTCCAATGAGAAGGTATAAATCACCACCAATTTATGATTAACCTATAAAAAAAAAAAGGGACAGTGCATAAAATGCAACAGAACGGGTATTCATCCAACCCCTAACCCCGCCTATGACCTCACTCTGCTGCTATTCGTATCTCTCCTCCTCCCTCATGTTTTTTTTGGAGTAATGGGTCGTCGCCCTCCATCGGCCTTCTTCTCAGAGCCCCTCCAGTTTCCCATGTGGGCCACTCAGCCTTCACAATAGTCTTTGTCATTCAGGGAAGAGTGATTGAGTCTCTCAAAAATCTTTGCAGCCAACAGTCTTTCCCTTTGTTTTGGTTGAACTTCACTCTGTGATTACACCTCTGATGTATTCAGTTTCTCACTGAAAGAGATGCTCTTATAGCACTGATGAGGGTTAATCTGTCTGGATATTAGGAGAAAATTCTATGAAATTTTCATGTATTCCATGCTCAATTATTTCTGCTGTCAAAACTGGATAGAGAACAAGCAATGGCAAATAAAATATGGTGATAAAGTTCACTGAGCTGGCCTTTTGTACTCAACAAAACTAAAAGGCTTCAATCAAAGTCATGACAATGTTACAGCATTCTTACAGCAATTTTTGTGTTTATGTTTAACACCCAAATGAATTAATATTAACATGCATCTGTCAGGCCCAGAAATTAATCTAAATCACACAAGTCACTAATCTGTCTTACTCAGAGGAGAAATCTTGAGGACCCCCAGAATAGATATCGCACATCATCTTTAGGTAAAATGGCATCTATATTGTTCCAGAGCCCCTGTCTAGGTGTGGTCCCTCTCAATCATTCAGAGCTATGGAGCTTAAGGATCTCCTGGTTTTAAAAGGTAAAACATAGAGCTTTTAACACCACATGCGAGTTGCATCTTGGCTTCAGATATACACAATATGGCAAAAGTATTGGGGCACCATTACACCAACAGCAATTTCACTGACATTGCATTCAAATACATAGACTTTAATATGGCGTGGGTCTTCTGTTTGCAGCTATAACAGCTTCCACTCTTCTGGAAAGGCTTTCAACAAGATTTTGGAGGGTTTCTGATGGACTTTGTGCCCATTCATTCATTCTGTAGAGCACTGATGAGTTCAGGCACAGATGGAAGGCGTGTCTTGGAATATCTGTTCCAGTTCATCAAGGTGTTGGATGAGGCTGAGATCAGGGTTCTTGCTGTGTGCACTCAGGCACAATTATTCTAATATAGAAAAGGGCCGTCCACAAAGTTGGAAGCATGGCGTTGTTCAAAATAGCTTGGTACGCGGAAGCATCAAGGACGCCCTTCACAGAAAGCAAGGGGCACCTGAATTCAGTGATCAAGATCAAGTGTATCCTAATGCTATTGTCTAAGTAGTGTATGCAATAACATGCATCCAACTACCTAGGACTCCACAGTGGCTTTTTAAAGCGCTGTCTATCTTACCGGTGTCTTGGCGAAACTGGTGCATGGACTGCAGATCGATGATGTACGGCGATAGTCTGGAGTCGACTTGGCCCAGGACCACGCTGCCGGCGCCTCGGGGGTCGCTGCGTATCACAGCCTCGATGTGGTGAGACACGGCCGGGCTGTAGGGCCGCCAGCGCCCGTGCTCGTTCAGCCATTCCCACACAACCACCGCCGAGGCCAGCAACATTGCACACCTGCGACAAAAAGAAACCAACGTCAAGGGCTGTACTTTGTGATACCATATGCACACATAGCCCCCAAACACCTATAACGTTATTAATTCGGCTGCAGCCCAAACCACTTTCCCCACATTCACTACAACGTTACATTTTGGCAACGGAGTCGTCCCTCCAGTCCAGAACCCAGCAGCTCCCCACACAACTGGACATGATTTCAAGCTACACTGCTCAATGTAACATAGCCAGAATGTGCATATATGTATCCAGCTAACATAATGTTTTCAGAAATCCGTCTAAAAGGCTGTGCATCTGTTTTCAAAGCTTTGGCATATTTAACTACCCGTGGCTGACTGGCTAGTTAGCTAGCTAGCTAACAAAGCATCCGATACGAAAGAAGACATTTTGCGAATAAAACGAGCGTTGTTGCATTCATTAAGACACCTTATAACTAAACTGCTGTGCTTCAGAAAACGAAAAGCTGACAATAAAGCCATCTTTGTCGTTTATGTACGAGTTAACGTTACTGCGTGAAAAACCTGCAAATAGCTAGCCAGTTAGGTTAGCTCTCAACGTATGTCTAGGGAGGATGACTGTTTCAGGTGAACATAAAAGGCACCGAGCTAGAAAATAGAGATATAACTTACCGGGAAACAGACTTTTTTCCTTTAGCACTCAAATATCTGAAGGCCAGGGTATATCCCTCAGCAGGGACATTTTATTTGGCCGTTTGGGGAAAGCTGCGCCTCCAGTGAAATCAAGTTACTGAAGTGTTTTCATTAAATCCTCCAGCGAAGTTGACATGGCAACCAAGATCCCAAATAACGCCCCATATCTCGCCATCTCCCAAACAGGTGCCTTTCTAATGCCTAAATGTGACACTTTCTGTCTACATATTGTATTTTGGCATGATGGTGAGGGTCTCCTGCTTGTTTTCGTGTGTTTCTCCCGTTTCCCCGCCCCGGCCACGACAAAGGGGGCCAATCACGCTACACTCTCTCTCTCTCCCGCAGCCTCCGCCCGCCTTCCAGCCTCACCGGCTCTGGACAGACGATCAGCTTCACGAAGTTAAAACAAGACAGTGTTTAATACATGAGCCACTGTCACATTCGAGATAGGTGGTTATGACGCATAGCACAGTTATGTTTCAAAATGTACTGCTGTTTCATACCAGCACAGAAGATTTTTTTTTTTTAATTTTCACAAAAAGCGTCGTGGAGATGCCGGGGATTGAACCCGGGACCTCATACATGCGAAGCATGCGCTCTACCACTGAGCTACATCCCCAGCGGTCAATCTACTCAACTCTGTGTCATATGAACAGTCCGATCTGATATCTCAGCCGTTTTTATATGTATATTTAATTCATTTTTTGTTTATATGTGGCTTGTTACAATCAGTGTTATAACAAAGCAGCTTTACGGAACCCAGGTCCGAGCCCCTAGTGAATCAAAAGAGGAGATGAAAACTCACTACATCTGAAAAGAGAGAGGGGAGAGAGCGAAAAGAGATAGAAGAAGATAGAGGGACAGACCGAGAGAGATAGAGAAAGAAAAGAGACAGAGGACGAGAATGAGGGGACCGAAAGACAGAGAAAAAGTGAGAGCGATAGAAAAGAAATACAGAGAGGAAGAGAGAGAGGGACAGACAGAGAGAGATAGAGGGAGAAACGAGAGCGTCTATATGGAGACTATCACTGTTGGACAGACTATACAACAGAGTTGATGCAGTTTAGGATTAGTAGATGTAATTTTTGTTGGAGTGACTATATTTAATCTATATTTTTTGGTAAAGAGCTTTTACTACAAGGTATGTTTTTTACGTGTCTAAAAACCCACTCAAAGGTAACAAAAGGACACGTCGAGTTTCTAACATTTAGCCTTTAATTATTTGGATGGCGACAGCTGTTCTGTGATGCTGTTTATATATTTATCCTAAGTAGGCTATTTAAAAACATGTGTTTAAAATCACGAAAGTAATTTCATATTACTTAACATGGACTGTGTAAAATGGGACGCCCCTTAGAGTTTTGATGTATGCTAATGCTAATCTGAGCCCTGAGAAAGAATCTTACATTCCTTCTTCTTAGTGCTGCACAAAACATCCAAACATGGTTCACCACTTCTAAATGATCAAATACAGGTACATGAAACCACTTTTTACACGCTGCACACTATCACTCCCAACAATAGCCATCTGCACTTTTTGTTCTGATGGTTGAGATTTCTGTATAGAGCCTTAGAGTTGGCAACCCAGCATATTTAAAACAAATTCAGTTTAACCTTAAACAGTGCAAAAGCTGCTCCTACACCATACCCGTCTATCTCACAAGATTAAGTGAATACAGATAAAGTAGCTGGACATTTTTGTTAAAAATGTAAACTTGTTCTTTTACTGTGTTGATCCTGAAACCTTAGGCCTGCAAGGCCTTATAACCTATCATGTTACTCCAGCTATGTTGACCTGTACTGAAACTGAACTTGTCATTTTTCAAGCACTTTAGTGTTCTACCAGATCCGGGTTGGTACCCGTCCAGCATTGAGGGTCATTTTATTTCAAAATCGGAATCAGAATCAGAAAGGAATTGGTTAAGTTTGTGTTCTTTCTGTCAAGGTAGGCAGCTAACTTCTCTTAACAGCAAAACTGCACCCAGAAGCTTATTAACGGGTACTGGGGTGATTTACCAGCATTTCTAGCCAGTGGACAAAAGCCCTTCATCAATAGCAAAGATAAGCAGTCTACTGTTCTATCTGCATTTATTGAGAAGAAAATGTACAGATAATAAAAATAGCCTTGTGGTTTGGTTGCCTGGACCAGGACTGAGCCTAGTCCAGGACTACACAGCATTCTTAAAGTAGACAAAAGTAGTCAAAAGCTATAGTCCAGGACTAGGCTTAATCCATGTCTGGAAAACCCACTCTATTATTTTGCTGCTGTGAAAGTAAGCATATACAAAAGCATTACAAGAGGTATAGATAAAAATGTAACATTTCATGGACTTCAGAAAAGCAGAACCGTGTTAAGATCACATTAAGAAGGCTTTTATATATATATATATATATATATATATATATAATGTATATATACTCCTATTTCTTTTTTTTTTTTTCACAAAGCTGTCACACTACTCGCATCCTTCTTCTCCTCAGACCAAATGGCACTGCCAGAGAACGGCTTGATGTTTACAAGCAAGCCTACTCTCTCCTCATCCTTCTCCTCTTCCTCTTCTTTATGTTCGTTTTCTTTTTCTGCATTTTCATCCTTTGTCTCTTCTTTCTGTTCTTCTTTTATCTTCTGCTCCTCTGTGCTGTTATTCTGCATCACTCTCTCCCTTAGGTCAACACTGGAGTAGTCATCTGATGAGTCGTCCCTAGCTTCATCTTCATCCCGGTCTGCGTTCGTCTCATTTTGACCTTCACTGTCTCCCTCTTCTTCTCCCTCTTCTTCTTCATCTTCGCCTCTGTTCATCTCCTCATCACCACCTAGGGCTTCCTCATCACGGCTTTGAGGCCTTATGCGCTCAATGAACCCATTCACGACTTCAATCCCTTGTATCACGCGATCACGAAGGCCTCCTTCTTTGTAGACGAAGCGCTGGACAGTGTACTGACCATTTGAATCACGGTTCAGCCGCTTGTAGAGATAGATGAGGACCAGAACAAGGATGATCCAGAAGAACAAGAGAGCCAGTATTAATGGAGTTCTGCTAGGTTCATTATTATCAGACATCGTCACTGAGGAAGAGACATGAAAGAGATGTAAGTAAGTCATAATTATATAGTCGATATGTCCCTAATAACAAGCAAACACCTAGCAAATTGTGCCCAAAGTTTCTGGAGAATTTAGTTGAAACTGTTATTTACTTAAAATGGTATTTCCTGTCCAACATGTCACAGACAAACTTTATTATTACTTTTACAGCTAGGAGACATTTTCAGTTCCAAGTCATTCCATCACAGTGCTCTTACAACAAGAATACCTAGAACACCATTGAACCATCACCTAAGCATAACAAAAACAAATGTTGGCAATTAGATCTACTATTTTATGTAAAAAATATAATTATTACCGTAATAGACTAGTAGAGAATAAAGTTGATTATTCTTACTTGATTATGTAAGTAATGGATGGAGACCATAATATAATAACATATAAAAAGAATTTATTTTAAGTAACAAATCATTTTTATAAACTAAGTTTGTTCTCATCAACCTCCACCTAATGCCATCTCTTGTTAAAACGCACTGCTAGGACCATAAAGACCATTCAAACAAACAAACATCAGAAGTCATCATCACCTGGAAATGACTCACCTGAGACGTGGACCTTTTGATTTTTTGCAGTTTGATTGTTGCCTAATATAGTTTTGGGGATTTAGCAAATTGATATCTTGTTTATTTTTTATTTTCACAAGAGAACTTAGTAGAAGTGCTGATTTGCAAAACTGCACACCTTCCATTTACAGGCAGCACTTGATTTAAAGAGGGGTTGCAAGGGGATACAAATATGAAAAAAGAAAAATCATCCCTCTTGCAAAGACACTGTACTTTGCATCACCTTTCAAGTAATGTGTGGCAACCTCATATAATTGCAGATTCAGTTCCAACCCTATTATACTGCATCCACACTGCAATTCTTGCTACAATTTGTGTCAGTGTGTGTGTGTGTGTATGTTTAAAGGGGTGAAAAGCAGGCTTGAATATATATATATATATACTCTGTCTATAATCTATACTCTATATGTGTATATACATATATATATATATACACACACACACACACACACACACACACACACACACACACACAGATGCTTATGTATTATGTAGAAATGTTTATGTATAAGTACAATATATAAACTCAAAATGGGAGCAAATCCTAAAATCTCCCAAAAACCATATACATGGAATTTACGTCTTTGTTCAGTTTAATGACAGTGTGAAACGAGTGATATCTGAAAGGGCTTGTTGAAACGAATTGTTTGTTGTACGTACCTAAAAGTAAAGGTGAAGGTGAATTTCACCTGAGATAATCCAGGCACTTCTGTAGCATAGAGACTGAAATACTGTGAAAATAAGCAGTAAATATTATTAATACTGCATATTTTTATCTTACTGCATGCTGAAGGCCCTACACACCAACGCCCTCACACAGGAAATGTCTGTGAAGCGTTATACATTTTTTTCTTCCTTCAACACAGTCATAGTCCATTTATCCTTCTTCTTTTTTTGACAATCAATCTTTTGACATGTGATGCTCATTGACTTGCTTATGTATAAAATACTAGTAAATAAACGATATATATATGTATACACACACACACACACACACACACACACACACACACACACACACACACACACACACACACACA
>JBBPCW010000010.1:12923211-12937394 GCA_037974425.1 Phenacogrammus interruptus | reverse complement strand
TGCAACTCAGAGGAAGCATCTGCTGCTGACATCTTGATGCCTGATACCACAGCATACCTTCAGAGGTCTTGTGGAGCCTTGACAGGTCAGGTGCCTGGGACCTCTAAAACGTTAGGCAGGTGGTTTAATGATATTTTTCTTTAGTGAAGATGTCCTCCTCAAATTTTGCACGTAATATAATGTCAAAATAGAATTGATTGTTAATAACAATAGATTGTATGTATCTTGTCAAATGCACTTTAAATGTTATTTCCGTTTCATGTGACCTCAATTTGGTTTACCAACACATATAAATGGTTTTCTCTTGGGTTTCCTTGGGCTCAGTGTCTAGGACTCCTTTGAGTTGTGTTCTTTCAATGTAAACCAACACTGGACCATATATGTATGATAATATTCTTTGACTTTCATTCATACAATGTGAAGTTTTAATCAACTTGCTGTTTTTTCAGTATATTATAGTCCTTAGTATCACATTATTTAGCCACAAAGGCTCAAACTATTGTTTTTGAAGAATACATTGTTGCATTACACTTCAAGACCAGTCAGTTACACTTGTTTTTTTTTTAAATGAATTTATTTTTGAAAGAACAGTATATCCTTTCTTTTTTTTTAAATCCAAGGGTTGGTCCAAGTTCTGGCCTGTAGTGAATATTTGTTAATATCCTCTAAATGTAATTCTCACATTTTGACCAACATAGGATTGTGTATTTTTGCTGCCTTATATCCTTTGAATGGCATACCTTTAACATAGTTTCTGAACATACAGCAGGCATCCTCATAATGCACTGCATACATAATGAAAAAGACCAATATAGAATGATTATAAATGTTACAGATAGTAATTAATTCAAATTTTGTCAACTGCAATCTAAATGTCATTTTTGCAGCATTAGAGGGTTCAGAGGGATCATTAATGTCCGTTGACTGCTGTTCTTGTGACCTCACATTTGATTATGAGAAATACTTACTTCCTATCCTTTTATGGCTTGGAATGGTGTTATAGTCAACACAAGACCATGCTCAATTTCCTCTCATTTTAGCAAGTCTTCTGAATGTCACTCTTGCAGCAACAGGTTACGCCCAATATAGAATGTACATGCTCTAAAGTATTCTAAATGTTTTAATTTTAGATTATGACCAAGATGGGATCATTGCTTAATGTTCTCTGAATGTTGTTATATGCTGAACACCACAGAACTAAGAATTTTATACAGATTGCATACAGATAATGCAAATTAATTATAGTTATATAGTTATAATTAATAAGCTAAGAATAAACTGCAAAAATTCAGTTATGTCTAGTCGATGTAAGTTATGGCTTAGCATACAAAAAGGTGTAAGCCCTGTTGTTGCAAGTGGTTCCTGGAGAAATTCTTCCCATTTATTGGCTTTTGTCTTGGTGCAACACAAAGAAATTCAGAAAAAAAACAGTATTGTGCTAGGTGTATGCAGTTTTGATGTGAAAATAAAATCATAGTCAAATATTTGATGTTGAATGTCATTTATTCACTTTGAGTGTGAGGAATGACGACCTTAACTCTAAATATTGAAGGAGGCTGTTTACATTGGTCTTGTTCTAGTTTTTATAAAATATGTCTGTCAGTCTTTTGTTTTCACTGTTGTATTGTGACGCATGGTATGTTTATTATGATTATAGGCTGGTTATCAGACTTGTCCATAGCAGACCATTTCATTGGCATTGCATGGGTCTTCATGCCTTAATACAGAAATTGTAGTATTTTACAATAGTTTGAAAAACATGACTCATTCAGGTTTTAGATTTGAGCCATAACAAGTGCTTATAGAGGGTATGAATGTGGTTTTTGATGTTTTTGCCGAATTCAAGCTAAATGCTAGCTCTACCATTCAGTCCACTTCCATTTCGCACAGCACTGGAACAACAGTGTCCGTCAACATCATACTCAGAAAGCACTGAAGATACACCCTCCCCTTGATCATCTTTCCTTACCTACTTACAGACATGACCCCACCCTCTGTGCCTGAGATCCAGTCTCAACTTCATACCCTCATATCCCTCCCTATCTGCAACCCACATGCCCACACCTATTCCTGGTATTACTTTCTTTTTAATGCGCTACACATTAGGAGGCACTCATCATACATCTACCAGTAACATGATCGTGATAGACTAGGGCGGGTGAGGCATGTATGTGGATGCCTGTGCAGGTGTCTCGCTGTATGCCTCGCTCCTTTTAATGCAAATACATTTTAGAGGAGGCATATATCCATGATTATGTAGGGTGAAGTTGGCATGCAGGTGGAAAGCTGGGCAGGTTTTCCACCCTACACGCCCACTTCTTTTAATGCAATACACATTAGAGAAGGCACATAATCATGTCATATCCATTCAAACCTAGGACAAGTTTGGCGTGTTGTGTATAGGATGATATCAATAGGGGGTTGACATCATAATGTGTTGTGTCTGGGGGCCTGGGGGCCCTGGGGGCCCGGCTGTACACAGTACCTCTGCTCTGTCGTCTCATCATGACACACCATGAGCAAGGATGGCCCGCACCATAGCCATCATTGGGTGATCAGGTAGCCATTCCATCAAATTATTATAATTACAATAATAAATATTATTATTGTTATTGTTTTTATACATAAAAAATAAATAAAACACTCCTCTCTCCAGACATCCCCTTTCATGTGATCCAGCTTCCATCTCCCTGGCCCCTATATTCACTCACACAAACGTGGACTTTGTCATTCATTTGGCCCTCCTGATTATGTCAACATGCATACAGTACTTCTGCAGCTGTAATTTTATGTTGGTGTCTCTGTTTTATGTCATGTATGTGTCGTTTTGTTGCATTACGTCCCTGTAACCTCATACTTATTTGCAAACTGACCAATTTTAAGAATGCGGGGGTTTGAATGTACTCAGAAATGCATACTACATACTCAAACATTAGTCAGTACTAGTATTAAGTGAGCCTTTGGGACATACCTTGTTTCCACACAGTGGGTGTACCACACTGACCTCTTTGTAGTGTAACATCACATGCATAACCTCAGCGGAGGAGATGTGACAGTAGGCAGAGGTCATTGTGGTTATTGGTGCTTAGTGGCAGAAAGATTAACTGCAATACTGATATTAGCAAACTGGAACTACAGCTGTTTTATGAGGAGCCAGATTACAGGTTGGTAGTGAGTAAAACACTTGCCTGTGAACCCAATGACCTCAGGTTCAGAACCCCACTTTCTACCACTGTGTCCTTAAGCAAGACTCGTAATCCTCAGTTGCTCCAGAGGCACTGTCTCTGCAGCTAATGATTGTAAGTCGCTCTGGTTAAGAGCGTCAGCCAAATGCCCCATTTGGTCTCTGAGAAAGCAAACAGAGACCAAAACGAATAAATACTAGTTTTATTTGTTTTATTTTAAATGATGTTTTAAGTTAGTGGTGGCTGCCTAAAAATTGTGAGTTTTATGAGCTGAAAATAGTTAGGCTTCTTTGCTATTAAAAATTCAGTTATTGAGGCAGACAAGTTGAATCACCATGTTTTTATAGTGTAGTGTATAACAATAGAAAAGTGAGAGGATATTTTTGTCTTAGCACCCAGTGGGAAATTATTCTCTGCATTTAACCCATTCACCCAAGTGAAGCAGCGGGCAGCCAGGAATGCAGTGTGTGGGGATGGTACTTTGCTGAAATGTACCTCAGTGGTGCTGGGATTCAACCCCAAAATCTTCTGATACCAGAAGCAACTCCTTAACCACCAGGTCTCCAGCTGCCCCAAAAGACCTCCCCACTCTCTGGGGTATTTCAACAGCTGTATTATTTCCATCTTATGATAAAACATGTATACAGAACACACAAATAATAATGGAAAAAAGTAGTTATTCTTATATTTACATTAATCACAGACAGTGTGAACCCAAGATATTTCTTGTTTTAAACTGGTCAGGTTAATTTAATCTGTTAATATGTGACAAAAATGTGACAACTTCTCTTTTTGCATACCTTACAATGTGTTTGCAGGAAAAATCGCTTGGTGTCTCCAGGGTCAACAAGTCTTTTACGTGGTGTGAGAAGGTATGACATCATTACAAAGTGATAAATGCTTTACTGTTCCTACTTTTTGTAATGTGTTGAGGGCCTTACTTTTTTATGCAGGTCAGCACTCGTGGATAATGGTACGCAGAAATCCCTACAATAACTACAAATATCCTCTGATATACGTGGATCTCTTGGAACATAACCCCCCATTAAAAACGGGGGTGGGGGTTGTACTGAATTACATGAATGAAACTTTGTGTTAATAGTGACACTTTTCTCCCTTTCAAAACTAAGAACACAGTTTACCAAAACTACCTGTAGTACAGCCTGTAAGCTATAATTCACACAATACCTCAAGGACACAATGTTTCCGAACTGCTTGTAAGTCTTTAAGATTATTTTAGATACATTGTGTAAGCAGCAAACCACACCAGCGGTGTCAATGGTTAGTCCACTTCTGGCTTTTATTTCAAGTCTACCAATCACTAATAGAATTGCAAGAAGACAAGTTACATTTACAGCACATACAGCAAATAATGTTAGGTGTAAACAAAAATAGTTAACAATGAGGATGAGTAAACCAACATCCCTGATTGTAGTGCACATAAAGATACAATTTGTGAAAAATGAAAAAAGTACAAATGAAAGAAAGAAAGGAAAACAAAGAAAATAACTATCCTAACCCTACTGTTACCCATCAAGAATCTAACAAGAATGACGAACTATTCATTCATGCAGGTAGAATGTCTGCATCAGTGGAACCAGCAGTTTAAGTCACAGCAAACTTCACTGCTTAATACTCCAAATTCGATCTGAGCAGTCATACAGACGGTCCACGGAACTACGCAAAACATGTTTTCTATTGCTGTTAAATGAAGAATATTAGCCACACAACACAGGCCAAACAGAGCAACACTTGTTAAGACTAACATCAGTCAGTTAGCTGGTCATGGAGAAGAAGAATAAAACAGTGAAGACCAATCTACACTGAGATGCATCATTATCATCGGCTCTAGATAACAGTATACAGAGAGGCTACTAAAAAGTACAGCATGTAGGATTTTTGTGTTGTTCCCCTCAGAGACTCTTATCATTTAGACACTTTGGGTAGCAACACACCCAAATTCTAACACCACCCAAAAACAAACTAAAGCCAAAAGCATCCTTACATCTGATTGCGTTTATAATTAGCAGCAATAATCAGTACCTGATGTGAAAGCTATATGAAATGCACAGTATGAGCCGTGAGGTTTCATTTTCTTTAATCAAAAGATCCATTTTCGTTTCTTGTGTAACACTTCACCAACCCTTAGAAGTGATCCCATTCTTAATTTCTATTTCTCGTCATGCTCAGTCTTTTTAATCTTATGCTTCAGCTATTGGACTGCATTTCCCATGATCCTTCACTGCGATGTAAAGCTATTAGGGTAAGGCTATGGGTCTTTTAACGTGTATGTGCAAGCATGTCTCTCACACTTCTCCATCCTCAATTCGGGCGACCTGTCTCTCCAGCACATCGATCCTGTGACCCTGAGCTAACACCAGAGCTCGCAGGGCACGGATTTCTGTCAAAATGTCAGCTAGCTGGTCATCCTGGGGACAAAGGGGGAGAGAGAGAATTTCACTCTTAACCTAAATGTATTTGATCAGCCAGGACTGGTGTTTGGTGCAGCGAATAATGGAACACCATAAATTAGCCGTGTGTAAACTGCAACGAACCAAAATGCATTTAATACCATGAGGATGTGTTAAGAAGTCTTTATTCTAAACTTCTCTTTGTATTTTGCTCTTTTCAGCTTCATTTTTGACACTCCTGTAGATTTATGAACAAAGAAACCCCCAAACTTTCCAACCTTTCTATCTCTCGAAATTAAAGTCCTGTCTTTAAGACAGATCTGTGAAAAAGACCTCTGCTCGGATTGGCTGCGATGGCTGCCTTATTCAAAAGCAGTTCAGACTGAAACACTCCTAAACTGCTTTTCCCTGCCTTTTCTATTGAAAGGATGGACATATATATAGACAAATGTATTGGGACAGACCTGTTTTTTAGGGTTTGCCCATTATTTCCAATAGAGGGCAAGCTTAATGCTTCCAACTTTGTGGACAGTTTGGGTAAGGCCTTTTTCTGTTCCAGCATGACTGTGCCCCAGTGCACAAAACAAGCTCCATAAAGACATTGTTAAATGAGTTCAATGTGGAAGAACTTGACTGGCCCACACAGAGCCCTGACCCCAACCCCCATCTAACACCTTTAGGATGAACTGAAACGGAGATTGCGAGCCAGGCCTTCTCATCCAACATCAGTGCCTGACCTCATAAATGCTCTACAGAATGAATGGGAACAACGTCTCCCAGAAACACTCCAAAATCTTGTAGAAAGACTTCCAATAAGAGTGAAAGCTGTTATAGCTGCATAGGGGGAGCAACTCCATATTAAAGTCTATGTCCTTGAGTGCAGCGTCATTTAAGCTCCAGTATAATGATGCGACGTACCAATACGTTTTTCGTAAGGTGTATAAGTGTTATACGCTAAAAGAGCTTCTTAAAGTGTTCTTTAGCAAAGGCAATGGTTTTATACAAAACCATTATAACTCAATCAACCATTTGGTAAAATGGTTCTTCTCCACAATAGATATAGGGTTCTTTAAAAAACCTTAGAACCTAAACCTTTCTTGGTACATGTTGACCCATTTTTGCTGAGACAGTATTCCACATATATCTGTCCATTTGTAGAGATAACAGTGTCATTCAGTGTCAAAAAATACATAAGCAAGTCTATCGAAGAAGAATAAATCTCTCATAATTGCTCTTATAATTAGGTCTTTCCATCAGACTTTTGTGATGCTTTTGTGCTCTCACCTCTTTCCTCAATCTCTCCATCCCTCCCTCAATCTCTCTCCCAGCTGGAACCTGCTCCATCACTTCACTCTCTGTTTCTCTGGTGGCAGTGTTAGTGCTCGTAGCTGCACTGGTTGGAGTGGAGGCAGAGGTTGAGTTGGTCGGAGGTAGAAGTTTGGGTCTTCCCCGGAGAGTGCTACATTTAGAAGGAGGAGCGGTGTAACCTCCGCTCAGAGAGACCAGGAGCGGGGGAGCGTCCTGCCCTGCTATCCAGTCTTCAGCCAGAAGGGAGGGCTCTAATCCTGCTGTGTCTGGATATAAATCCCCCTGGAACAGGTCGGACTGAGGGGCAATCGCAGAACAAGAGTAACACACTCTGTACACACATGTTCTGTTAGAGATATGTTAATTACACTCCCTGTCAAAATGTGGGGAACTTGTAGCTTTTCAAAATGGTTTTACACATTTAATGAAGTGTTGAACGCTTGACATTATCCTTTGCAAAAATTACAGAACATCTGATAGTAGTTTCTTGGGAAATCAGGTCATACCTCACCTTTTTTCTCTTGTAATGATGTCAGTCATCACACCCAGACCTCCCTGGTCTTTAAACTTCTAAACTTCTAATTTGTGTTTTTACGAGCCGTTAAAAATGGCCTAATTATCATTTTATTGCAGATCATTTCAAAAGAAGGTAAAGTGTGTACAAACTTTGGGTGAGCAGTTTATAAAGGCTACTTTAGTTTGGGAATACATTAAGCATATCACCAGTATACTAACCGTAAATTGGACGTTTTAAAAACAATTCCTATATTTTTTAAAAATCCCACCACATGAATTAAATATATTTTCATTTACATTATGTACAGTCATTCCTTATTTTCAGGACTCCAGTCACACATGGATTTTTCATGAGAACCTAACTCATCCTTTTACGAGGAAATCTCCACAACAACGCGGAACCTGCAAATATTCTCCACAATGATTTTTTTTGTGCTTTTTTCATGGCAATATGATTTTTTATGCATTTTACTTCTAAATTATTAAGAAAAATGTACTAATTTTGTAACATAAATAGTAGGGTGTCACGGTACGGCCAGTGGTTTTCTGTGTGCTTTTCTGTTGCAGCTGTTTTCTGTTCATGTATCCCACGTGGTTTGTGTTTATCCCTGATTATGTTTAGTATTTAAGTCCTGTTTGTGTCTGCACCAGTCATCTGTCCATCGCCTTTAGTTTGCGCACGTTTTGATCCTATTCCTGATTCAGTATTCTTGTTCCTGGTTGGCCCGCGTGCCTGTTTTGTTTTTTGTTTTTTTGTTTAATAAAAACACCAGCATGAATCCTTGGCTTCTTGCTCGTTCCTGCAACTCCCAAGGCAGCGCACAACGGAGGGCTTGCTCCCCTCATTGTAACATAGGGGTACACTGAAATTATTATTATTTTTTGGGCCGAAAAAATGATTAAACACTTGCCGAGGTAAATTAGTTTAAATTAAATTATTAAAATAATAAATCTGTTACAAAATTATGAAAATATTTTGGTTAGCATTCAAACAATGCACAATATAAAATAAAAATTTTAATAAAATATTTTACTTGGCCCCACTCATGAATAACCTAAAAGCAAGATAGCTGAAATATTATACAATTAATTATCTTTATCATAAAGCAAAATAATTCAAATGCATTTTAATATTGTAAATGAAGTGCATGAACAAAGTGCATTCAGAACAAGTGCTTTAAAACTGCTGAAAGATAAACATATTCTCTGTAGGCCTAAAACAAAATTGTGTATTGAAGCAAAGACTGGAATAGCCCATATATTAACTGGAATCACTGGAAAACTTTCTTGCCTTTTCAAAAACACAGACCAAGAGGATGTGCTTAAAGGGTCTTGCCTCTTCTCTGCTTCATACTCTGCATGGCGATTGGCATGTTTTGACTTTATATGATAAATTGAGAAAGTCTTTATGGAGAAAGTCTATGTGGAAGGACCCTGTCTAGAAATTTCGCATTTTACAAACGGTTTTCCGTGTGTCTTTCTTAGATATATTGAAATGTGCCACACGGCAGACATGCTGACTATAATCAAATCTGGCACATGCAGGTTGCAGTTAAAAAAGGCTTTTTTTTTTTACGGCCAAAAGTATGATGGCCGAATATTGGGTGCATCCATAATAAATAGTAATCCAAATAAAAATTCAGCTAAATATAAATCAGTGTAGAGGGTGGCGCAAAATTTTTTAGTTTTTTATTTATCTATTTTTTGCATTTCTACTTTAGTGTGTTTCAGAGAATTCCATAATTTTAATTAAAGCTACTTATTGTTTATAATGTTTGGGGCATATTTAGGGTTTACACTATAAAAATAGGCATTTTAGGCATTTTATTATTTTTTTTACCAAAACACAACACCACAGTTTTTCTTTATACGCAGGCGCTCTTGGAACATAATCCCCACAAATAGCTGTAATATATTTAATTCATATGAAACCAGTGTACACAGTTGTGTTAAATTCTGCTTACCTTTCTTGGCACAGTCATAGAGATTGGCTCAACCTTTCTCTCATGGAGCTTATAGAATCTGGGGGAGAAACGAAAGGAAAATGGTTTAAATGGGTCAGAGAAAATAGAAATTATGCTACACTTTTGTTTTTGCTGCCATTATTCATGATCTGATCTCCCATTTTTCTCAAAGATCTGAAACATTTTCTACATACACAAAAGAGCCATTACTCTCAAATATTGTTCACAAATCTGTCTAAATCTGTGTCAGTGAGCACTTCTCCTTTGCTGAGATATTCCATTCCACCTCACTGGTGTGGCATATCAAAGTGCTGATTAGACAGCAGGAGGTGCTGATTAGATTGCACAGGTGTTCCTTAGACTGCCCACAATAAAAGGCCACTCTGAAATATGCAGTTTGATCACACAGTACAATGCCACAGATGTCACAACTGCAGACCACGTGCAACCACACCAGCCCAGGACCTCCACATCCAGCACGTTGACCTCCATGGTCGTCTGAAACAAGCCACCCGGACAGACGCAGCAACAATCGCTTTGCATAACCAAAGAATTTCTGCACAAACGTTCAGAAATTCTATGGCGTCTGGCACGTTGGAGAGGCGTTCTGATCACGGGTGAGTCCTGGTTTTCACTGTTCAGGGCAGATGGCAGACAGCCTGTGTGGCGTCGTGTGGGTGAGCAGTTTGCTGATGTCAACGTTGTGGATTGAGTGGCCCATGGCGGCGGTGGGGTTATGGTATGGGCAGGCGTATGTTATGGAAAATGAACACAGGTGCACCATGACAAGATCCTGAGGAAAGTAGCACAAGTTTCTACCAAAGTCAAAAGAAGTTAGTTCAGCAGGTTTGGAGTAAATTCTGCCATTCAGCTAACAGATGTTTACTTTGGGTAGTGAGGAGGGAAAGAGAGGTGATGCTACCCACCCAAAGAGACTGGCCAATTATGCTCTCTTGAATTCCTGACCCTTGGATGAATGTGTAAAGTGTCCATTTCTGTAACATGTGAACATAGCTGGCTGTCTAGTGGTTAGTCTACCAGCTGATCGCCCTGCAATCAGAAAGTCATGGGTTCGATTCCCAAGACTGCTTGGCACCTCTGAGGTACACTGAGCAAGGTACCGTCCTCACACTCTGCTCCCCGGGCGCTGTGTTCATAGCTGCCCCCTGCTTCACTTGGTGAATGGGTTAAATGCATTTCATGCTGGTCACACTGTCTGCTGTGGTGTGTTCACGTATAACAGAATGGTCACTTACACAACATACCACAGCATACAGTGGCAACAGTGGGAAATTGTTCTCTGCATTTAACCCATTCACCAAGTGAAGCTGTGGTGAGCCAACGACACAGCACCCACGGACAGTGTGTGGGGACACTGTGTGGTGCCATTGGCAGTCTGGGGATTCAAACCCATGAACCCCCAATCATAGGGTCAACTCCCTAACCACCAGGCCACCAGCCGATCTATGTAATATGTATTATATATAACACAGGGGTATTGTTACCTGGCTATCTCACACTTGTTAACATCCACCCCTCTCTTACTCAGGAAGCCAGCTCCTCTCTGAGGCTCCTTGCTGCTGTACAGACTCAGGAAGTGGAGGTAAGGTGACTCATCGGTCACCTCAAAATAACGAATGGTACAATCTCCCTGTGAGAAATAAATACAGCATAAAAAACTCATTGCAGTTCGCGTGAATATATAAGCAATTCTAGGCTATGCAACTCTGTAAATAAGTGCAAGGCATAAACAAATAAAAGTAATTTGGATTTAGAACTAAGATTACATATCCACCGTACCATACTCTTAGGTTGTCTACTTACAAACTCAATTAAAAAAACATTACACATTGTGTGGTGGATACACAGGTTTGTAACAATACACTCCAGTTAAGTCAGTAAGTGAAACCTTACAGCCTGGTTAAAAGTGATAGTGTAAGTCTGGATGGTTTTACCTTTCCACACAGATAGACCATGTTAGTGTCTGGGTCATAGAATGGAAGGAGAACTCCATTACTGGTGTCCATTTCCTGAACAGCCATTGGCTCAGAGAAGTCTCTCTAATAATAAAAACGCAACAAACACAGAACAGCAATTAGACCAAAAGAGTTATTACTCTTATTGCTAAATGATTACTATTGCCCCTCAGCAACTGGAATAGGTACAACATTAATATATGTTCTGGAAAGCTGTATAATACTGATAATAAGAAGAAACCCTCATACTGGACAAGTGAAGATCAAATTCTGCAACCCAAAATAATGTAAATTGTCAACAGATAATAAGAATATATTATTTCTCATATCATATTATTATGTTCTTGGTGTTTCTATAAAACTAAAATACTGATTAAAAGATCCGAAAAGGCCTTATGTTCTTTCTCTTTATCACGTTCTTCCTGCTCCAGGCAATGAGGGCAGGCGCAAATGCAGACTTCCATTTGCTTTTCTTTTATTTAAACAACACAAACAGGCACGAGGGCCAGAAACAAAACTCAAAATTCTAATGAAAGGAGACAGGAGAAACCCAAATTAGCATGACGGTGGACTGACCCTACACAGAAGAAGTTAAATACCCAAAACTCCAGAAACCAATAGAAACCAAACATCATTTTCTCAGAGCACACCGGTCAACTGAAACGCATAATGTAAACAAACACAAGACCAGTGTGCTCAGACATCACAATAAAATTCCCCAAAATAACTCAAACAAAAGAACAGAAAAAGACGGCGTCTAGCGGCCACTGACTGGACATGACACTCTTATAGTGTGTCCATCAACATGGTATGATACTACTTTATACAATAATAATTATTAATATGACAAGTGACTCAAAACTCTTAAACTGAAATGTAGAAATAAAATAGATTTTACTGAAGATGTTTTGTTAAATTGTATGAAATTATATTATGTACAAAATAAGGACTGCAATGATGGACTCTTACTGTGTCCCAGAGGGCTAACTGTCTCTCACTCATACGACTGAACCCAGTTGTCAGGATTTTCCCATCAGCCAGAAAAACAGCCCTCATTGGCCTGGTGCCCTCATGGGCCTTGTCCCGCACCTGAGAGTCAATAGGTTACAGCATGTTTAGAGAACAGAACATAGAGAGAAGCGAGCTTGGACATGAATTGGGGTTAGTTTTAAAGTGACATGTATAACATTATTTTGCACAAGTACACAGAAGACTTCATGGCAGCCACTTCTGTTTTTAGCTATTTGAGGTTCCACACAATGTGCAAGTTACTACAGTATACCACTGATAATGAATGGAGGCTGGGTTTAGTAATTTAAGCTTACATACAATCTAGTGTTTGGCAGGGGAGAGACCATGATCGGGAGGGTGGTTCACCCTGGGTGAGGTTCAGCCATTGCAGTCCGGTTGTGCTGACCTCTGTAAATTCCTGAAATATGGGAATCCTGACTGGGTCATTTCTGGTAATGGGGGACTGTGTTTTATTTCTAGTTGTTAGGGAGAGGACCCTGTGTTCAGAAGGCTGTGAGGTTGAATCCTAGGACTGCTAGTGGAACCACTGAGGAACCCTTGAGTAAGGTATCATCCCCAGACACTGCTTCCTGGGCGCCCCCCATTGGTGACAGCCCTCTGCTTCACTTGGAGAATGGGTTAAATGCAGAGAAAGAATTTCACCCTGTTCACACTCTGTGTTGTGGTGTGTTCACGTACAACTCTAGGGCCACTTTACTTTACATTACTTTACTAAGGCACCAGCTAAATGAATAAATGTAAATGTAAGATATTTTAGACAAAGGGGTTACATGAGTAATTGCACATAACTACACTTCATATAATGTAGTCCTTGCAGACTAATATGAATTTAACATTTGTTTAATGTAATAACACATGTGAATTTATATGAATGTAGCAAAATGATGATTACACAGGTCAACAGGTCAAAATCATCAGAGACAAGTTTATGTGGGTTTTATAGTGTTTTTCATGCTGATTTCAAATCTGTGTTTAGTTTTTCCCGCATGTACAGTTTCTGTGATGAAGCTAGTTATATATTGCTTGATAGTTGGTATAATTAGTATATAATAATCATATGCTAAGCGTTTTTGAAGAAACAGTGGTAGCTGACTGACACTGATCATTATATCTATGGCACAGTGTGGCCTTTCTGACTTCACACTGAAAATATTGAAACACTTACTTGATTGGTGCCTGTGGTTTAATAAAAATCTTTATTGCAAATAATATTACTAATAATTCAAAAAGTTAATGTGACTGAAAAAACTGAAAGCTGATCTGAAATCAGCATGAAAAACTGGTTTAGAAAAGTATGTTGTGGTTTCTCATGATTACAAAAAAGTAGTTTTTGTTGACCTGTGTTATTTTGCCTTGATTTTCATAATTTCACCATTGATGCACGTTTATGGGGGGTTGGAGGGTAGATGCAGAGTTTATATTGGCAAACAGAACGTGCTGCTTCAACTCACTGTTACCTATGGACACAGAGAGAGGTGTGCCTCTTGCTCATATGCCAGTTAGGGTAGGGAGCCATTATGGACTTCACAACATTCGCCCCATCCATATATTTATATGTGTAACAATATATTATACAGTGTCAGAAACCAGACAAGCCAGTCTGTTTGAGATTACTTAACTACATGCAATTTGAGACTACTGCAGAACTTGCCAAACAATGGATACTGACTACAGAGATATGTTTCCATTTAGAGTGCCTCGGGTATGTCAGCGCTAGTCTCAGCCTCAGACGTCACGCCCACGGAACGTTGGCTAAACGTCTGATGCATATGGCACACTTAACTGGAAACA
>JBBPCW010000010.1:12889101-12901268 GCA_037974425.1 Phenacogrammus interruptus | reverse complement strand
ACTCCTCTGAGCTCATCCCTTATCCCCCTGTGTGTGCGAGTGAGAGCGCGGGCCCGTTTGGTGCGGGCCTCTACTCCCTTACCGGAGCGCTCTCAGAGCAAACAGCGTGGTTCACCTGCTCTCGCGTGCCAGTTACGCCAGGGCCTATCCGCCACGCAACAAGGGTGTCCAAGCCTCTCTATTCTGCCCACCGTGACAATAATAATGATACAATTAATTACAGCCTGGGTAAAATGGAATCCTCTAAAGTTGAAAGAACAAATATAGTCCTTGAATCCCACTTTAAATGAGTTATGCTTCATTTGACTTTTTGGGGGTAAAAGGCAAATGTGTACCTTTTATGAACAAAGTAGAAAAAAGTGTGAGCAATTGATACAACTTGAAAATCAAGTAATCGCTACAATCAAAATCGCTACAATCAAATAAAGGTGTGTGTTGCACAACAACAGTAATAGTGCTTAATTACTCTGGCCTTTTTCACAGGATGTGCAAGAATCTACTGACTGACACATCTTTTGGAAAAGTATTTTTTTATTGAACAATAAACATCATTTTCCCAAAAGAACCAAACACTCCAAGAACCCGTGAAGATCTGTGCAGTAGTAAAAGTGTGTAGTGTAACTGAATAGTTCCTCTTTGCCCTTTCGCTTTCATTAACCCACACGTTGCTGCCCTCCGAAGACGCTCCAGTGCGTTTAATGTTACCCTGCTTTCACCCTCACAGTCTCACACATCCCGCTGACCCTCGCAACTTGGCTTTACCATTTCACTCCCACTCTAACAATCTCTCTTGGCTCTGTAAAAATTCTTGTAAAAATAAGGATTAATAAATAGTGAAAACCGATAACAGCATAAATATCAATCAAGTCAAATGATTCTTAATACTTTACTGAATAAACTGAATGATATTATGTTATCATTTAACATAATAACCGCATTACTCCACATGACACAAGTTCAATTTGAATTTTATAGCATTAAGGAATACCTAATGCTGTCTGTTTTCTTCTGAATAATAAATTACCTTTTGCAATAAATTAAGAGTGTATCCTATAAGAATTCATTAATGTGCAGGTTGACCTTTTGACATGGTTTGTACTAATACCTCTTGTTTTCCCAGACACTGTCCTTCTGTTATGGGCAGCCATCAAAATAAACCAGACCAACAATATTCACATCCCAAAATACCCAGAAATATTTCAAACAAAAGTTCTAACAGCTCGGCGGACTGACCAGCAGCTCCGGGAGCTTTTCAGTTGTAACATAATGTGACTAATCATTGCACAACTACCACTGCGTCAAAAAGAAGCAGAAGGCCAACATTCATTGGTCTTGATAAATGGGAACCTGGTGTGTAAAAAAAGATCTGAAAATCCCATAGAAATGTTGCTTAAAGCACTGTACAGTTAAATACTTCAGCCCCACTCACTGCTTTCTCATAGATACAGTTACAGTATACCTGAGGTCAGTTTCATTTTGATATAACTAAATAGACAGACATTCACTGGTCAATTCTGAAACTGACCTCTAAATATTGGTGGCCATGCATGAATGAATGGGCACAATGACATTTAAACCACACTTTGATTCTTGCCCAGGTGTGCTGATGTTACACTGAAAACATTATTCATTATTTAGTGAAACATAAGAAATATTGAAGCGTGAAATGTACAAAGTTATGGTTCATCCAGAAACGCAAAAGAAAAATGCAAAACCTCAAAAACAAGCACATATTTAGAACAAATGGCTCAAACCATCTGGACATGTTACATACATAATTGTTGAAGTTTTGTAAAACAATCAGACAATCTCAAAATTTTTAGTCTTTTAGTGTTCTTGTTCATTATTTAATTATATGTCAGTTGACTGAAATGTAATATTATAATATATATATAGATATATATATATACATGAATTGCAAGACCTTGCAGTTTCAGTATAGGCTTTATTTAAATCTCAAGTGTCCTTTAACACACTATAGTATAGACTATAGTATAGTAAGCACCTTGTTCAGAGCACGTCTCGTATCACTGTGTCCAGTGTGGTTATGGGGTTCAGCAGGTTTAACTGTATCAGTCAAGATGATTTGCCTTGTATCCCATTTCTTCATTAAAACTATGTCCCCATTTGCCTTCATCTTCTATCTCCCTGTCTACAAAAGGCAATGGCTGAATGCCCTAAATGACTAAATGATGTACACAAACACACATAAACTCTATTGGTACTCTATAAAGATACATAGAGGACGGCAGCCCCCTAAAACATCTTAATTACCACCATATCAATCAACACAAACCATTGTGTTTTTATAGTGGTTATCTCAGTACCAGAAGAAACAACACGCAATAAACATACAGTACTAAAGTGTACTGTAATCTAAAATGTATTCAAACCAAAATACCTCCAGGACAGGATGATGAAGATCAGTATGAAGGGGTAGTTTCAGCTGAAAAATCTGGGATACAAGGAGAAATCATGTTAAAACTAATGCTATCCATCAAACCAAGTGACAGCCATAACTACACTCTTCCTGTAGTCTTTCAGCCTTCACACTTTGCAGGAACTGACAGTTTGACTGAGAGAATGAGTGAACCAGTGCCCATCAACTTCTGGAGTGCATTTTAAAAAATAGGATCATCTCAAGAATTTTTTTTTCAGTTGAACCAACCATGACTTTGTAATTAATACATGTCCAAGTGGTTTAATGCTTTAACATGAAAATGCTGTAGCATTCAACTAAACTGACCAAGAAATACACAATCACCAAAAAAAAAAAAAATCAAAAAAAGGAGGTTATGGTGCTGTTGTTCTTCCCGAAGAAGTCCATGGGTTCCAAAATGTGATGGACATTACATAAGTAGTCCATAAATGAGAACAAAAAACATATGAGATCTGGAAAATGATGATGGGACAAACCCTAGGCAGCTCCTGCATGGAAAAAAGGATATCGTTATTAGAGACTGTGGGATATGCCTTCATATCATCCAGTGTAGTTTATAGGGGACGCCTACCTTTCTATGTAATCCATGCACTTTTTCATTTTACAGTAACAGACTGTAGCCCTCCTGTTGTTGCACAACTTCTCTGCATAGAACAACTTTGTTCACCCATGTTTACTACTTAGTACGTAGTATGACCCCTTTTGGCTGAAATATCAGCCTCTAGCCACAGTCGAACAGTTTTGTATTGTATTGTAATACAAAGTCTAGTTTCTTCTTTGGTTTCATCACTGACTGTAGGATATTAGCTTATGGGATTAGTTGATATAATTAAAGCCTGCACTGCATTTCCTGTGTCACTGGCTGCCACACAGTCAAATCAAAATAGCTGCACACCATGTTTGTGTGTTGCCATGGTGTTAGTTTACTTAAGTGCTGCTACTTTGTTTTCTGAGCATTTAATAAAATAACAAATAGTCTTCTTGCTTTAGAGTTAGAAGTCTTTATTCAGAGTACCCTGAGAAGTTATCATATATCATTACTTTATTTCTGTGAACTGTATTTCTGTTTACACGACTAGGCTTAAAACCTTAAAATTCTAGAAATCGACCTGGGGTGCACAAACTTTTACATATAACTGTAGGTGTGTCTAATAAAGGGAACAGTAAGTGTAACGTGTTTGAAAAATGAACCAAATATGTATTTTGACTGAGGATGCCCAAAGTTTTGCATGTAACAATGACCTTGTGGTTGTATTGCTTAGGGGGCCTCAATCCCAATCCTGGGCTTTCCCTCACCTAGCACACCTGGATCAACACAGGATAAGGAACAAAGGATTACGATAACAAAATATGCATAGAATGGAATCCATATGACTGACTTTGGGAACCCCTGTTGTAGCTTAAACTCTGCACAGTCTATGTTATTTGTTGTCTAGTCTTCCATTAACAATTTATAACCACATGACCAATGTTAGCTTGATATTTCTGGGCTGTGGATTATTAACCACACCCCACCATCCCATAACCATACTGTTTTCATTGCTGTGTTGTGAACAGTTTGCTATATCTGGTCAGTGATGACCCAAAGGTGGTCCATTTCCATCGATGCATGGGTTAGAGGGGGCTAATAAATTGTAAATTAACTGCCAAAGATGGGCTGCGGTCAGTCACTGTAAAACAAATAGCACTATTAGATGAAACATTTCTAATACAAAGGCAAAAGCAAGGAAGGTGTACCTGATACACAGTTTATAACACACAACCAAAAACAGTCAAAGAATTCTGCTCTATGAGACCTCATGGTTCAGGTATTGCCAGCCTCAAACTTCCAATCCCATGTGATCCATTGGTAAGAATTACCTTTAGTGACTATAGGACAGGAACCCTGAATTCTGAAGTGTTTGGAGGCATATTTTATAGTGTGTTTATCTAATTGTCACAGAGGCAGAAGCCTCTGGCCTGCCTTTTGGTCTATTCCCTTCTGCATATGGCCATCCTATAAAAAGGCTGACCTCCCTGCACCCCTGCCTTGATATCCAGCAGCAGCTGGCCTAACCCTGTATCAGCACAAACACATGCCGCACAGTGGCTGACCTTTCTCTCCCATTTACCACTATGCCAACCAGCTCAACCGAGCCTGGGTCGAACCCATACAACTCCCTGCTACCATGCTGTCAAATATTATGAAGATAGGTGTTTATGATTAAGACTACTGCAATATTTTGTTCATGCACCGGCTTCTCAATAAACTTCCCAAGCAGGCTTGGAAAAAAGCAAAGTGATTGTACTTCCTGCCTGCCTCCCGAACACTTTCAAGTCCAAGAATCACGAACAGACTTTCATGACCAACAGTCCCTCATCCAGAAATAGAAAACAGTCATTAACACAGTTTCTACTGCCATGTTTTGATATTTGGCTTCAACAGAGGTTAAACTGCAGCTTCTAAATAACAGTGGCATCCGTGGTTGAGATAGTCGACTGCAAATAGCTTTCATTTACAGCAGCATATATAACAGTGTTGTAAATATGGAGCATTAAGTCCCTGGCCATTTTAATTCCTCATGAGGGCAACAAGATTTCGGAAGTGTTTACATCAGGTGCTATTTTCTTTTAGGAGAAAAAAAAAGCCAGATGTATAGGCTTCTGCATCTCTGTGACTCTGATTGGGATAAATGGCTCAGACAATAAATACATTATATCGGAATCCCAACTACGTCTCTGGGTCTGTCCTGTTATGTAAATGACTATATTAAACACTGGAGCTGTGCAGTGTTAAATGTACACTACACTCTGATTCTGACCATCACTTTCAGCTGTTTGTTATTTAGAATTTTTTTATGCCAGTCTATAGTTTGACTACTTAAGTTCTTGAGATATCCATCCTAATCATTTCCTGACATAAACTATTTGTTCAATGAAATACATTCCAGTTACATCATAAAACACAATAAGCAGCGTGCCATTTCTATGTCTTAGCTTTCTGTTGATAGGGATGAGCAATCTGGGAAAATAAAATAATGTCATTCATCTTGGATCACATTATTTTGCACTAAATCCAGTTAAATTGGAAACATAATCAGAGTCTGTAAAGAAACAGGCAGTTGGTCAGTGTTTTAAATACTGATTATATGCATAATAGGCTTAGAAAAGCGTATTGTGTGTCAGTGTCAAAATGTATTGCAGTTAAAAACTGGAACAGGATAAAACGTGTTCTAAAGCAGTGGTTCTAAAAAGGTGGATGGGGGGTTGGGAGGCGGTACCTTATCTGTGCTCTACCACGAAGCTCATGGTGGTGCCGTCAAAGGAGGGAGGTGCGATGATCCTGGGCCCTTGCTGGGAGGTTATGCTGATGACAGGCTGCTTGCTGCCGGCTGCCCTGCTGACGGTGACGGGCTGAACTCCGGACGCTGCCTGCAGAGACTTCCCAGAGGGCATGTAGTAAGGCCCTTCCATGTAGGCACCATCTCCTTGCTCTCCCGCATGACCTTTGTCTCCCGCCTCTACCTCTGACTGAACGGAGAGCTGAGACTGAATCCTGGCCGGGATCACTGTGGTGGGCATGTATCCTGGGTAGAACATGTAGGTGTTACCATATGTTCCAGGACTGAGGGCCAGCGGAGAGATAGGCATGGGCATGGGCATGGGCATGGGCGTCATTGGTGGCTGTTGGGGCATTGGGACATCCACGTATTGCCCAGTCTCTGGGTCAAACAGCCGCTTTGTGGCCGGCTGCACCGGAGTGTCCACCAGGTAGTAGTTTCCGGTGGTGGGGTCCAGAAGCATCTTCCGTTGCATGTGCTGGAAGGGTTCGGAGGGGACTGGTGAGGGCTGCACTGTGGGAGAGAAGCAGATAACTTGAGGTGTTGCAGCTTGCATGGCCATAGGCAGAGGGTGATGGTAGATGGCAGCAGTAGGGGTGTCCAAAGACCGAGTCTCCATGACAATGCTGGAGAGCTTTGGAGACTGATGACTCTCGTGCTGTTTGACATCACTGCTATGCGGCTGCTGTGAGGGTGGGTTGACCGCTTGTGTCTTGCTGCCTGAAGCTGGGAAAGTGTACACGGCCGTTTTATCACTGATAGATGAGGCAGGTTGTTTGGCAGCAGGTTTGATGGGTATGGTCAAGTAATTCTCTGAATCTGCCGAAGAAGTAAACTGAAGTGGAGTGAACCCGGCCTCCTTGCCGTTCGGCCGCTCCCTCTCCTCCATAACCGGTTTTGGTTTGGTGATCTTCAAAGAGACAGGCAGCTTTGGAGACTTAGTGCTCACAGCCTTAGCAGTAAGAGATGCTGAGGATGAAGTGTGCACCTGTGGAACTTTCACAAAACTCGCTGCAGCAGGAGCTGATATTTTCTGACCCAGGCTTATGCTGGAATTGCTCTTACCAGGAGTTCCTCCAAGATGCACGACAGTTTTGGGACCGTTCCGTTCCTCGCGGCCAAGGGGAGCGTGGAATACCTTGAAGGTTTCTTTCCGTTCTTTTCTAAGGGGCAGCTCTGCTTGGGCCAGTTGTCTTCCAGCTGGTGGGGTTTTCAAAGGTGAGTCTTGCTTCATGCCGGCTGTGCCAGTATCCCCCGGCTCTTCCTCAGCTTCTTCATGTTCTTCCCTAGCAATAAGAGAGAGCACATGGCTGTCCAAGATGTGATGTGACTTCTCTTTTCTCTTCCACTCCTTTTTGTCAAACACATAAAGCTGCTCCATGGTCTTTACTGCAGCCTGAAGTTTCTCCAGAGCTGCCATCTTGGTGTCTGCCACCTTCTCACCCACAACGCTTACTTTGTCCTGTCTCTTTGCGGTTGTTGATGTTTCAATCCTTAATCCAGTTGATTCTTCTTGCTTCATATTGCCTGAGGTCACTTGGGCAGAGGTTTTCTGTGCCTGAGTCGCCTCAGTTTTGACGCCGTCCTGCGGAGAAGAGCCTTGGGGCTCCGGTGTGTCCTCAGCAGGCCTCTGTTTAGCAGACTCAGTGTTTCCTCTCTGCTTCACGCCGCTGCTCGTGTTCACAGACTGACACTTGATGACCATGGGCGAGAGGGATGCTGGATTGCTCTTCGGCAAGGAGCTCTGCTTGGAGTTCCTGTGTTCCCCATCCCAGCTCTTGCCCTCGTTCCCTTCCAGAGACACAAAGTGATAGGAGCTCTTCACGAGCTTGCGCACGTCCCGCACCTGGTGAATGGGTGTCTGAAGCTTGCCCTTGTTGTTGTCCCTCACGTCCCTCACGGTGAAGTGCGGCACACGCCCGGACGGGTCGCTCCGGAGCGCGGCCGCGAGCGCGTTGGCCACCGTGTACGGCGCCTCGCTCTTGTCACCCCTCGCGCTGCGCAGGCTAATTTTAATCTCGGGGGGTTTAGACGTGACCGCCCGCGAACCCCATCCTCTGGCCGCACTCGCGCTGCTGCTGCTGCTGCTGCCCCTCTCTCCGCCCGTGAGCTGGATGCTCGGCACGAACAGTCGCGACATTTTGGTGGCCTTACCGTTCGCGCTCTCGCTCTCTTCGCCCTCGCGCTCCACGTGAAACCCAAGCTCGCCGTCCCTCCACGACCTAAACGCGCTATTTTGGCTCCTCGGCAGCGCGCCCCCGCGCGCTCCTTTTTTAGCCTCGGCCGGAGAGTCGCGCGATGAGCCGCTGCCATCCACAACATCCGCCAGCTCGTCCAGGCACACGAGGCTGATGTCCGACTCGCTCAGCCTGCGCTCCTCCGCCTCCCTCCGCCTCTCCGCCTCTCTTTCCATTCTCGCGCCCTCGGGCTCGTGGATCTCGCCCCTCTCCATCCTGCGTTCGCGCTCGAATTGCACTTTCTTGGAGAGCACGCTCTTCAGCAGGCTCGAGGCGAGCGCCGCGCGCCGATGCGTGTCCTCCATGCCGTCCGGCGCGGGCCTCGCGCGCCTCTCGCGCCGCAGCACGATCTCGAGTTTGTCGCCGCGCGCGGAGGCCGCTCCTCCGGCACTCACGAGGCTCCCGTTCAGCGCAAACACCTCCACGGGCGGCGCCCTCACACCGCTGCGTGTCCACAGCGCCGCCGCCGCAGCGCGTTCCGCCTCTCTGATTGGCTGCTGCGGCCCCGCTGGCTCCCCAGCGCGCGCTTTCTTGCCGTACTTGAGGTCCACGAGCGCGGACCAGCGCCCCACGCTCTTTCCGCGCTCCGACGCCGAGGACTCGCTGGACGTGCTGAAGCTGAGCGCGCACGGGTACGGGTACGCAAGGCTGCGGAAGGCGCGCGCCGTCAGGTTGCGAACCTCCTTGTCAGCGTCGTCCAGCTCACTGACCGCGCTGGACGCACCGCTTGAGTGTTCGTGCGCGTCCCTTCCCTTCAGCCGGCCCCCGCCGATGTGCAGCCGGCCGGGTACGGCGATCAGGCACGCGGCGCCCTCGCGCGTTCTCTGCTCCTTCACAGGCTCGTTCACGGCTCTGGCCCGGATGGCCACGTGAACGCGCCCCGCCGTGCTGCCGCTCTCCGCTTCGCTCTGCCTCCTGATCTCGAGCTGCGCGCTCGCGGCCTCTTTGCTCTTAGCTTTCCCGCCCTCCTCCTCCTTCTCTTCCACCTCCTCCTCCTCCTCCTCTTTCTCTTCCACTATAGTCTCCTCGCGCTCGAACGAGGCGTAGTCCACGAACGTGTAGACCTGGTGCTCGTCCTCGCCGTCCCAGCTGGCGCACGCGCTCACGTCGCAGTCGGCGTCGTGGTCGAGCTCGGACAGCTGGATCTCGTGCGTGGTGATGTAGTGTGACTCGTCCTCGAGCACCTCGGCGATCAGCACGCGCAGCTCGTGCTCAGACTCGTTGCTTTTAACGCTCAGACGCTCGTGAGCGCTCGCCAAGCACTCGTCTCCGTCCACGTCGTCTTCTTCCTCCTCCTCTTCGTCCTCCTCCTTCTCGTCCTCCTGCTCCTGGCCGTGGAGGTCCCCGTTGACGCGCGCACTCTCTTTGCGCTCTCCGGTGGGGAAGTGCGCGCCGCTCGCGCTCCCCTGCGGCTCTTCAGCAGCAGCGGCGGCGCGCGCCCCCTCCCCCGTGCCCCATTTCGACTGCTTCACCATCGCCACGTGGTTCGTCTCGTCGTTAAAACTCGCCGCGTCCGCCTTGGCGTCCAGCAGCTCGTGCAGGTCCGCGTAGCTCGGCTCGAATAGGTGCAGAGCCATGGCACGCCGCTGCTCCGCGGTGAAGAGGGAGATGTGGGCGGCGGGGCGGACAGTATAGAGAATTTTACCCCCCCACCAACCCCCCCAACCCGGGACGCCCTACTGCCCTCTTTACTGCCCTCCCCGCGCTCCTGGCGCTCGTGAGTTCGCGGCGTTGGCTCCAGTGGTCGGTGTGGAACAGCAGGAGGGCGTCCCAGCGTCCAGCGGCTCTCTACATTTTTGAAGAAGACCGTCTCAAAAACTGGACTAACACGGCGCACCCACCGTCTGGGTGCAGTCACTCTGCTGCCATCGCAGATTCTGTCTTTAAAATGCGCCCAGACTACAAATATAGAGAGGTGACGAAAGGAGAAATCTGGGCTATTTTAAAACCAGGGATGTTGTGCTCGCCGTGTTTTGTTACACGCCACAGACCTGCAGGCCGAGACTCCAACACAACATTTGACCTAAAAAAAGAGCCTTGAACTTTAAGGATCCTCTAATGAGGCCCGGGCTCACTAATGATAATGATGGTGATGACAGAGTTAATAATAATAATGTAATGATAATTAAATGCCTGTAGTGTCCCATTAAGCCACTGTTCGTGTCAAAAACAGTTTGGTCCTCTAGGTCCAATTTTGTCCCGCAAATACATACATTTTCCCGTTATACTGTATATCATAATGGTTTAAAGTAAAGTAAAAGGTAAAGTAAAAGTAAATCTGAAAGCCTGGAACCCCCCCCCCCCCCCAACACTCTTAGAAGGACCACCCCAGGCATGAAGCAGGTATGGAGTGTGTGAAACCTTTGTTTCTAAGACAGTGTCATAAAAAGTGAACTATGGCCTATGGCTCCAGTGTGAGTGTGTGATAAACAGAAGGCTCCCACACTGTCACAGCAGGACATGTGAGAGGGTTTTATTCTGTCAGCAGCGCACACAGGTTTTTTATAGAAAACTTCTGAGGACTGAGGGAGGGGTTGATTAATGCGTTTTGCTGAACAGCCGCACCTAGGAAGCGAGTTGTTCAGCTGCTTGAGCTTTGCATCGTCACTGTGTGTGTGTGTGTGTGTGTGTATGTGTGTGTGTAGAGGGGTCAGTATGGAGAGTGAATTTTAGCCTTAAATCTGTGCTTTTGTGCTGTTTCAGCACCACAGACTGTGGACAGCTCCACCAGAAAACAGCAACATCGGAGTCAGAATCACAATCAGAAAACCTTTTTCATCACAAAGGAAATTGCTTGTGTTTTAACTGCACAGGCACACAGAGACACATGAAGACTAATAAATGCAATAATAACTGCAGAAATATTCTCAATGAATGTACTATACACACATGGTGGGTATTAATACTGTAGATAAGCAACTTGCAGTTAAAATTACTAGTAACAGTAATTTGGAATCGAGTATATTACTGGACGTAATAGAGATCAGTAGCAATTATTTTGAAACAAATAGTGACATTCGCATGATATTGCCCACAAAACACTTAGCTTACAGAAACACAGCCACTTTCCACAGCACAGTTTGACAGATAAACACATGTATAACAGACCGTTGAATTTACATCAGTCAGTATGTACATCATCACCCTCATTTAATTATCTCAGGGCATGTCGAAGTAATATATATTGAATTGGAACCAATGTACACAGTTCAGTAAAGTCATATCAGTGCAGTGCGTTTCACAGTGCAGTGCGTTTCACAGTGCATGCAATATTTTGTCAATAGCAGTAATAAACTGAGAACATGTGGAAAATGGGAGCACCAGTAATTTCAGGGTGTATTTTCCAGCAAATATTCTTTGCAATTTCTGAGATTCAAATATATAAATTGTCAGCTAACAATCTTTTTTACGGGATTCACTGGATTAACTGACTAAGAGCTGATGATGCCGTATGTATCTCTTCAGGATCCCATAAACTATTAATCCTATAATGACATCCATAAGATTAGTAAGTGAAACTGGAGCCAGAGTTTCTTGGTGCTGTTGATTCCAGTTAACTGTTCCAGCAGATGTGTGTGTGTATGTGTGTGTCTGTGTGTGTATATGTGTGTGTTTGTGTGGCTCGTGCAGATCACAGGCCAGCTAACGTGCTGTTAAAGTCCTCAAATATATGCCTAATTATCACAGCAGTGAGCATCTCCAGCTCTACCACTGCTGTACTGCAGCATTACCACAGCTTCACTTTTCTTCACTCACTGTGTCCCTGCACAGCTGTTTATACTAGGATTAGCTGTACTTACCGTATTTACTTTAGTTTTTTATTCTCTCTTATCTTTGCTTTCTGTCACACATTCAGCCACACAATCCAAGCTTTAATCCAAGCTTGCGAACTTATTCTTTTAAGTGGAAGCTGTAGGTGGTGTGTTTTTTAGGTGAGGTCTGTTTATATTAGGGAATGTGGGCGTGTTATTAGTATGATTTTTTGTGTGTTTTGGGAAGGTACGTACATTTTTTTCAGGAAGGGGAGTTGTTTATTTGTTTTGATGTAGGAAGCCTTTGGATAAATATTTTGTGATTCTGGGTAATTCTGGGTAAAAAAAAAAAAAAAATGCCTTGACTTCCCACTTCTCTATGACTTGTGGTGTTCTTCTCGATGGCTTATGTTTTGTT
>JBBPCW010000010.1:12845114-12856760 GCA_037974425.1 Phenacogrammus interruptus | reverse complement strand
CCCAGTCAAAAACTAACCCCACACCCCCCCCCTTCCCCAGCCCCCCCCCCCCCCCCCCCCTGCCTGTGTTATAAGATTTGAGGTAATTTTGTACAAAATAATCACAAGAAAATCAAATTGTACACCCAGTGCAGTGAAATTAATCACAAGGCATATATGTACTTTTGCAGTGGAGCTACAAAGCTAATGCAAAGAGGCAAACAAATGTCTTTACTGTCTGATGTCTTTTTGTCTTTTTTCACTTTTTAGTCAAATCTGTTCTCCACCATCAAGCAGTCGGTGTGTTGATGATTCTACTTTTTCACAGTAAAGAGAAATGGGAAGCAGGTTTCAGGAATTTATGCCAATGCAGTTGATGGTCAAGCTGTTTTTTAATAGATTACTAACCACAAATCATTTTTTGAACTGGTCTTCGCTATACTACAGCACTATAGAAACTGGTGTAAATGTCATTGTACAAGTTCTCAGTGACAAATACAAACAGTGATTTCAATTATAAGGTGCTAAAATAACACTGACCACTCAAAATAAAGAAATTAAATATATGACAGCTTAAAGTACACAGTATTTAATGACTGTTACTTTTCTAAATCTAAAACAGACAGTGGAAAGACTGGAATAATAAACTTATGAAAAGTTATGAAAGCCACTTATATACATAGCCTTTTAGCTTAATCTTAAACCTTAAACATGTAAGTAATGAATTTAGAGGGGGGTATTTTTGGATTTTAATGTACATTTTCTCACTGTACTGTACATTTTCTCACTGAGTTTATTTTATATACAATAAAGCCCAAGTTTTACACAGACCAGGAATTCAGACACATACCGATTACATGGAAATCCCCACAATAACCATTTTTGCTATTTTTGTTGGAATAAATATTTATTTTCTGGATGTCTTCACACAAGGGGACTCAGGGCAGCACGTTTTTTTTAGAATTCCACACCAGGGTTGAGCCCCCGCACTCCAAGCCCTATTTCTCAGTGGTGCACTCCAGGAGACCTTTCCAAGGAGCCCTCAATTGTATTTTTAGCCCGAGTAAATCAGGGGTTATTCCCCGAAAACCGTTACATTGAAAGAGGCAAATACAGCTTTACCTTTACATTTTCTTTAAGGGTAATACATTACACTGAGTTTAAAATGAATTTAAAAGTGTCCAGGGCACATATTTGGGGGCATATTTAGGGTTTACACTATAAACATAGGTATTTAGGCAACACGGTTTTTCACTAAATGCGGGTGCTCTTGGAATGTACTATATAATGAATACTGTATCACTTCATTACTGTATAATGAAGGTGGAACAATTGTTTGCTCACCAAATGTATTGTGATGTGTATAGTGTCACGGCCAATCTTGAATTAACCACTTAAATTGCCAGTTATGTATGCATCTCAAATATATTTAATGTCATCCACACATAGTCATCTCTGATTGATCTAAACCATTGTTACAGTAACACACAGGCACCTGAAAAAATAGTGGAAATACAAAATTTAGCCCAACTCCAAATATGTATCCTATTCAATTTTGACATGTGTTAAATAACTGTCAGTATTGCAAGTATGGTCACCAAACTTTGTCACTGCACTTGACAGCCTTCACTCATCAATCGAGAGTTGTGCACTATAGGTGCCTAACCGTCAGGGAATTCCATATCGGTGCTTCTGCTCCTGCTACAGGCCCAGAATCTTAAGAGGTAGTAAAGATATTTCATTGTGCCTGGAAATGTTATTTATCTGGCAGATTAACCCATAACAGTGACCACTCAGTAACTTCCTTTGCGTTAAAAATGTGTTTTTCTCAGGCATAGATTTAGTAGCTCGAACAGCATATGTAACACTAAGAATTGCTGAATTGAAAAACTGTCCCCAATATACTACAGAACTGTGGTAACATATAGAGCACTGATTGCTGGGCTTCCTTTTTTTTTAATGTAATTTAAAAATCCAAGATAAATAGTTAATTTAATTTGTTTTATTTTTTAAATAACAAAGGATTCACTTATTTAATATTTTTGATGATGATACATACTAACAACTTTCATTAACAGACTGTATTTCCATTTACTTGTTTGTAAACTACTCTCAATCTGCAAGTTGAAATGACACTGGGTATTCCAGGTTTCATTCGTGTAGCTCCATTAGGAAACAAACACTTACCATACTGTCACAAGGGCCCACAAACACATGGAACAACTAGTTTACAACAGCTTTGCTTGATACTAGCTGAAGAGCATGAATGGTCATGGGTTACTCTGCAAGATAAATTAAATGCCTGGGAACTAAAAACTCAAATTCAGTCTCTTAGCTCCCACAGTAGTGGGATTTTTTTGCTATTCACAGTCCTGTAGGTGGTTTTCATTTAACATTTAAAAACACTTCATTGGTGCTTCATGAGCAGATGAATTCTAGTAACTAGGGGTGAGTGATATCGCAAAAGTAAATATGTGTTACAATATTTCTGGACACAAATCACAAATAAAACACCACATGAACAAGAGATGATACTAAGACATATGATAAATGTATCACAATAATGATGGCCAGCTCTACAGGGAACTTTATTCTTAGCTGATTGTATTGGCCTAAAAGGCTGTACGACTCAATAGCTTCCATCACTAAAACCGCATTTTACGACAAACTTCACAACCAACAGTTAAAGTGCAAAAAACACAGAGGTGGCTCACTTCACACTAGCTGACCAGCGGCAAGCTGTAGAAACAGCAACAAAAGGCAGCAAAAGCTTCAATAGCCAGAGACTAGCAGAACCATGCAGCTGGGCTGGGGGCTTTACGACCCCTAGCCTCCGCCACATTGCCATAAATCTCCAACCGCTCTAAAACTGACGACCAGACTGGTGTAGGTCCTTTGTCCTGTTCATTTCCCAGCCACCATAGAGCTCCTCTACAGAGAAGTCATAAACAGATTTAAGGCTAGGGTTAACCCGCGCACCCCCGAAAATCAACCTCCAATTATCATTCATCTGAGGGCCCGTCAGAACAGAGCGGTTTTGAAACACCTGTGGTGCTCGGCCTGGCCAACGACTGAGGCGCTTAACACAAAGTAAATTTAAGTGCAGGTTAAGAAAAGTTAAGTGCAGGTTTGGGCTGTGTGGTGTAAAAGAGAATGTTCATTGGGACGATATCTGCACACACTAGTAAAGGTATAGCACAATTCCCAGCAGCAAGTGAAATAGAGGCTCTTTAATATCCACTGCCCCACTCTTACTCTGACATTTCTTTTTAGACCTGGGCCAAAGCGGTCTAATATATAAGGCATTCGCCAACTCTCCATAATGTGTGATATATTTCTCATAAAGTGTAACTATCCAGTGCATTTTTTAAAATGTACTTCGCCAGTGCACTTTGTATGTATTTCAACGTATATTTCCTATTACTATTCGTTATATTTACTCTGTCTTATTTTATTCCTGTCTTAACTCTATGCCTCACACTCAGTCAACTGCATCTTAAATTTAGCTTGAAGGCAAAATTAATCAAACATGTTAAATTATGGGTTTCTGATTAAATGAAAAGTGGTCATTATACAGGTATGGGTAATACGTCGTCTAATTAAGAGTGAACATTATGGCAAAAAAAAAAAAAATTCTGCTCAGGCTAGAAAAGGTTAAAAACTCTCTCTCTACTCAAATTTACACATTATTTAGGGGCTTGCATACACTGATTTGTTCTTTTTTGATGAAACATGCTGCTGGTCTTCAAGTACTGATCCCCATATTATGCTCAGAAAAGCATGATGGTGGCACTGTGATGTAATTCATCATGAAACAATATTGACACACTGCACACCCCTACTTGTTATATGTTAGAGTAAGAGTTAGAGTAAAAGTATTAGATGATATTGGAGGAAAATGTTGGATTACATCACTGCAAATCACTATTTTCCTTTATAGGTGAGTAAAAGCACATTGGACGTTTGGAGTATTGTTTTTTCTTTTCCTTATTCTAGGGGTTGATGTTTGGTTAGAAATATGTCGCTTTAATTATGGAGAGAGACTGAAGAGCGAAAACTTTCCTACTGTATCCAAACTGGCTTGAGGTTGAAGTATAGATGATCCATATCCAACACAAATTCATATAATTCTTTTCCTGGCTGCAGGTAGTTTACAGCCAATTACTGGATCAGTTAAATCCAACTACAGTCAAGGTTTGACGTTCTTACCACAGAGGAACAAACACGTCATTTCCTTTTCTTTCCGAGACTCATTATTGAACCTCGCGACTCTCAGGCACGATTGTTGCCTGCATGTGAAAGGAGCCAGACTAGCAGAGCTCAGACACAGGGACATGAGGAGAGGAACACCTGGCATTTGTCAGTTGTCATAAACGCAGACATTTCTTCCTTCCTTTCACTTGTTTTTAAGCAGAGGGATTAAAGAAACTTAGCTATTCATTGCATCCTTTCTCTGTGCTTAGGTGCCATAAAGCCATAAATCTTATCACACCCCTTGCTTTCCAGCTAATAAACCAGACCTCCCTTAGTGAGCCTCTTTCTTAACCAAAGCTAGTGGATATGGCAGTTGTGCGGCAGTTCTACTGAACTGCTAGATCCAGCTTATATCCCTGACTCAAAGGTGCATTAGTATTGTATATCTTTTGTTTCGGACAGCTTTAGGCTATGCTTTAAAAAAAACTTTACTGATGTCTCTAGTGTTTGATCCTATATGTATAGAGTAATTTATTGATTAAGAACAGGGAAACAGGTTGGTTGCTCACGTCAATTGATCTGCTGACAAATCCTAATGTTACTTACTCCTCAAAACAGATGTATAGTGGGTGTTGAATAATTGAAGATTGTGTGCTGTATGAGGAAAAACTCAAATGCCACATTATGAAGCATCAGTCCAAGAGTCATAATACTAAACCATTTCTGAGGAAACTGGAATATCTAAGGGTCAATGGCAGCTAAGGATTATAAGAAGTGAACCTAAGAATGGTAGAGATCCTATCTACCAAGTACCATCTACAAGGACTTTGTACCACTTGGGAATGGAGGCAGCCTTTAATTGAACAAAGATGAAACTTTAAAGCCACTACCCAAGCCTCAGCCTTTACCACTACTATCCTGGAAGGCTGCAGTGCTTGGCAACGGCCAATGCCTATTTCTTGCACCCCCACCAAGAAAAATGGGGCCTCAGCTCCTGAACTCCCACAGAGTTTATTAGCCCCTTTCTCAGACCAGTCCCGCTTTACTGAAATTCTCCCTTTGCCTGTCACAAAGATTACACAGCTTCACAATGTTCCAAGAGAATTAACAGAATCTAATGCAAACAGGGTATCCCTGAGACTGTGGAGCTGTTGCTCTGAATTTATCCATTTCCAACTTTTGCTTGACTTAAAAATAAATAAATAAAACAGTACCAGTAAACCAAACAACGATTATATTAAGACGTAAGATATATTATAAGGCATTAAAAGTCTTCACAAATTCCAATCGTCTAAGCAAGCAATGCAAAAAACTCACAACAGGTAACAAACAGGAGCATCATTCACAAGAAGCCAAGTAACAACAGAAAAACAGTAAAACAGTAACAACAGAAAAACAGTAAAACAGTAACAACAGAAAAACAGTAAAACAGTAACAACAGAAAAACAGTACTCACGTCTGATTTGGTAGAAATGTTGTCGTCCATGTCTGAGTCATTTGGGTCCACTACATCCTGAAAAGGAGGCAACGCAGATGCTTTTCTTCTCTCAGACAGTTCATTATCCCGTAACTTAGCGTGTCGGATTTGTGATTTGTCCTTTAAAACCTTTTTATCGGAGTGCTGAAGCAAGCTGGAAGAGGCCTGCAGTTTCTGTGAGGACTCTGAAAAACTACTTTTCCGTTTTTTGGTTACGTGGCCCTCATCGTCCAATGCGGGCCGCCGTTTATTTTGGCCCAAGCTCGAGAAGCTAACCTCAGTGGCTCGGTGCTCCTTAGACATGGCCTTGGGCTCTTTGAAACCCATTTTTGGGATGGGCTGCTCATCCCGCAGCGGCAGGTTCTCTTTGGGTTTCTTTGAAGAGTCTTTGGAGACTTTGCCCGAGTCCCTGCTGAAGTCTCTGAAGGCACTTTTAGACTCTTTGGAGTCTTTGGAAGGCTTGTCCTTATGCTCCTTGGACGGCTTGTGGAGCTTAAGTGAGCTGCTACTGATGCTGTTGGTGGTGGTGGTGATGGTGAGGGCATTGCTACTTTTGGATGCCTCCTGTGGACAGAGAACATCAGACAAATCCCATGAAATCTACACACTTGAATTATGTTGCATTTAGACAGATTTGGGTGAAATTTCTTTACAAAAACACCAACATTCCAATGTGAATTATTGCGTGAACATTTGTGATGTACTTAATCTTTATTGTGCTTTTTCCTTAGCAAAGATATTTTAAGTGGGCAAGCCAGGGTGCTTATACCTGGATGCAATCTAAATGCACAAACTGTCAAGTTTTTTGTTTTTTTTTGGGGCGGGGGGGGTTACCCAGAAATAAAGTTCGCTCTGTTTTATGGGGGGATAGGAGGTGGGACTTGAAACACTCAGAGTAGTCTGATGGGAAGCCTGGACTGCGAAGGACGAAAGCACTTCCTCCTCTAATGACTGGGCTGTCCTGTCCCAAGGTCAGGCCTGGGAGCCCCTGTCAATATTTCACTGACGTAGCAAAGCCATTAGGTAGTCTAGACAGAGGAGGTGTTATGACCCCCCCAAACTGCCTCTAAAGCTTTTTATTTTGCCTATCTGCCGTTGACCCAGAGACCCCTGAGCACAAAGAGCCGTCTTCATGGCAAGCCAAAGAGAACAGTTCTACTTAGCCAAAAAGCTCAGAGCGTACATCTCTACAGGTTTTACAAGGCTGGAGCATACAAAACAGCCGTGAACTGAAATAAAAGTAACCTAACCCTCCTTGTCCATTCCCCTTAAACTGTCTTCAGGAAATGGAAGGTGAAACTGCTGTAAAACTTTAAGTGAGGTCCTGAGCCGCAGATTTTTTACTCAAAATCAAAACACAAAAAATTCAGAAGGAACAAATTACAGCATAAAGTAAAGTTAGAAATGTTTCTTAAATGCACAACATGTAATACCGGTTAAGTGTATATACCTATACACCATGAATGATTAAAATAGATCAAAATAACCTCAACAACTGCTCAGACTTCACTTACTATGTTATACTATCATACCACCCAGTGACTCGAGCCTGCAAAAATCTTTACACCACAGCATCACATTAAGGGCAGAAGACAACAGTGGACTGTTTTACTGTTTGCTAAAGAGGCTAGTGTAGCTCTGCGGCATGCTGGCTGCTAGTGACCTCTGATCTGCCAGTAATCCATCACGTGCAAGGGCCTGTTTAGATTGGGAACCATTTCCATGTGCACTGGGAGACTCTTGTAACCCTCCATGCGTGCAGGCGTACTTGCTCGCAGTAAGTGATCCGGCACTTGAGACTAAAAATAAAACCTAATCGAAGAAGTATGGAGGCTTACAGTCATGCGCGATTTACTAGTGTAATGGGTAATGTGGTTTAATCGGTGCAGAGAAAAGGGTCTTAACTTCTAAGGCTCCCTGTGCAACGCTGCTGGAAACAGTACTAACTCTTTTTGGTCCCACCAGTGAAAAAAAAAAAAGTTGCTTAAATGGGTCTTTCCAAGAGGCAGAACAAAAAAAGACGAACTGAAAATGTCTCATGTCTCGATAAGTATTTCACAGTTCATTCAAAAAGCCCCCTGTAACGGGACACCCCGTCGTTCAGTTTACGTCATCGGAATGTAGGCATGTGCCTTCTCAGCAGCCAAGAAATACTCAACTTAAGCCAAAGTTTACCGTCTCTCAAATCCACAGACTTAAATACCCTAAACATCTTTGAACTTGCCAAATATGCAGGATTAAGGAGAACTCTTTGAAGAGCTGGGAATCGGTTCAGTGGTGGCCGTGGGGGTGGGCGAGTCGCGCCCAGATGGTCGAGAGTGCAGACCCTGTGGTACTAAACCTGGAACACTATACTGACCTTTAGCCCTTGGAAGGACTTGTTCTTTTTGCCATCAGAGAAGGACAGTGTTAGTGAGCTGCTGGGTAAAGTGGGCAGCTTCAGGTGCTGACCAAACAGAGACGTAGAACCCTCCTGCATGACCATCACCTGAAGGTAAGGAGAACAAATTTGAATGAGAGAAGCACTTTATACCAAATCAGCAAATAAATAAATGAATAAAACCAAATAAATTACTGTGATAGAACTGAAGTAAACAATTCTTTAATTATTTTAAACAAATTTTGAGGTACGAAAATGTCATGTTGAACATATTTAAGGAAATAATGAGAATTACTTTTGAATCCTCAGAACTCCTTTTGTGAGGATCGCGTTGCTGTTAAAGAAGAAAACGCAGGAAGTTAGAGCATGAAAGACAGAGAAACTCTTCCATGGCAAAAAAACACTATGTGCTTACTTGTATGGTTTAATGACCGAATGCCTTAGAATGGCTAGAACAATTTGGTAAATTGGAGAAGCCCATTCTGAGTCTGCCAGTTTAAATTGATATTGCACCACGGTTCTCTCTTAATTAAAAGACCTCCAGTATGACTGCCCAGCTGCCAATCATCGGTGTCGATTTGTGCCACGCCCCATCTGTAAACCAGCCAGTATCAGGGGAGATGAGGTCATACCCACAGCCATAAAACAGTCCAATTCCTGGAACAAGCCCTAGAAGCGGGCAAGCTAAGACTACAGCACTGACCTTGCCAGACTGATCATTTCCTTAGATACAACCTTAAAGAATGAGTCATTCTGGATCCGGTCTAATACTACTTCATGAGCAGAAAGTTGGAAGTAGGACCAAGTCAAACAACAAAAAAAGAGACAACCTTTTAATTCATAAAAAGCCAGCGAGTCCTTTGGCGCGGACCCAAGGAGGGACTCGGTTTTCCTGTAGTGATAAATGCTTCATGTTAGAACTAGCCGCCTTAATTCAGCACACTTCCTTGTCTTGGCTGATGAGAGGCATAATTCCATTAGGAGCTGCTGGCTGACAATGGCTTTTACTCTAGAGCTTTACTCTAGAGCTCTGTGTGTGTGTGTGTGTGAGTGTGTGTGTGTGTGTGTGTGTGTATTCAGGCCCAAATGGGCCGTGTCACCCGCATCAACACTTAGTTGACATGGAAGTGTGGTAAGATAAGACCTGAACCCTCATCCTGGGCTCTGATTAATGTTCTTTCTGCACTGAGTGCTGATGTTTGAGCGGAACATAGCAAATAAAAACTACCAACATCTTAGTACTAACGGTGGACAATAGACTAGGGTGTATTTCAACTAACACCAAAACTTGGGTTACAACATTGTCGAAGAAAGGGATCTGTGTCATAACTCGAGGACCCCCTGTACTATACTGTTTCCTGGACAGATCCTCTGGACATGTTTACACACATGCAAAGACATAGAAATACAAGATGCCGGATCTTTTATCGGATTTCTTTAATCCAGCTTTAATTGGATATGAGCACTTGAATATCCAAGTGGCTGCTAATATCAGATGGTGATTTAAACATGCTTATTATGCATCATGACGCTTGGTAAAATCCGAGACACTTTAAAAAAAAAAAACAAACAAAAAAAAAACACCCTCATATATACAAAAGGTTTAAAAAATACATAAATAAAATAAGGTAATGGCATTACGGGCTGATATCCAAGGCACTACTTTTAAAGTCACTTTGGTTCATTCCAGTTTAGGATGATAAATGTGACTATTGAAACTCACAAGAAAGTTTTGAATGAAGATTTCAATCATGGTGCAGCACCATTCTGAACGATATGGGTCATGGATAGACTAGCAGTGTTGTCCTCTGGCTCTGTTCACCAGAAGGTTCATTCAGCAACCCTCCAGTTTTAGGTTCATTAAGTTCCCCTTTGCCCAGGAAAGCATGCTGCTCTCTCTGGCCCTCACCCCTGTATACAGTACCCCTCCGGCCTTTAGCAGCTTCCGCCGGAACTCCTCCGTTGGGTTGTTGAAGGTGAGTTTCTCGCAGCGCAAGTGATTGACAGGTGGATGGCCCTCCAAATGCAGAAACAGATCGTAGTCGAAGCGCACTTTTTTCGGTTCTTCCTGATGAAAACGAAAGGAGGAATTTATTGAATTTATTATTATTACATTCACACTACGCTAGAAGCAGCATTAAGAGAGGAGAGGAGAAAGAACCAATAAAAAGCACCTTATTTCTGAAGTAAACTTCAATAGGCAGGATAAAGCCAGCATATCCAGACTCCTCCACTTTATATGGCGGATCCTTGCACACTGTTGGAGCAAAAAAAAAAAAAGCTTTAAATTTGTGAGACAGGGTGGGATGGGGCGGGGTGGATGAAATATTAAAGAAGAAAGAATAAAAAAAGAAAAGAAAAGAAAAAAAGAAACAAACAAACAAAGAAACAAACAGACAAAGAAAGAAACAGAGAGCACATAGATGAAAAAAGGAAGAAATAAAGGAAATAGCTGAAGAAAGGAAGAAAGAAAGACAGAAATAAAAAGAAAGGATGTGAAAGAGAGAGGAATAGATGAGAAAAAGAAAGCAGGAAAGAAAGAAAGACAGAGAAAACAAAAAATGAATGAAGGAAGAAAAATAGGAAACAAATGACAGATGGAGGGAGAGAGAGAAAGAAAAAGAAAGAAAGCGAAAGAAAGACACAAATTACTTTCCAGACTACAACCTTTACCTTTGTTCAAACTCCCAGAACCCGGTTGTGCTGGTAGAATAACTGAACTGATGGCACATATTTATGCTTGTACACTTGCAATTAGGCGATCAGCATGCTCATTACTTAGCAACATTACAGGAGTCTAGCATGTGCCAAATTAAGCATGAACAAAGCATTAGCCTCCTGATAGCACGAGAGGACATCTCTCTGTCTCTGCATGACTTGAAGGGAAAACATCCCCAGATAATGAGAGCGATGGAAATGAGAGCAAGCGCACATCTGTAACACAAAACAGCAGCACTCAACTGCAACACGAGCTTTCAGGATTCCTTCCGTCAGACAGGAAATAGGGAGATGTCAGTGCCAAAGACATAAAATAATTAGAAACAAATGCCTAAATGGCTAGTTCTGCAAAACGCAATTAAACAGTCATCTTCAACTAAATTCAAACATTCAACAGGGGAAACAACAACAACAACGGGAAAATACTTTTAGTACCCCACTGCACATGCCAAATAATACAACACTCATTCACTGCCTACAAACTCTGTAAATGGCCTGCCCATCAAGTTAAAACAGCTCATTTACTACTAAGACATCTCATGTATTATTAAGGTTGGCCCAGCATTCACAGCGGGGTTAAAAAAAGGAGTATTAATGATTTGCCCCCAAATGTGATTAGTCATGAACAGCAGGAAAATTTGTTTTTACATTTCCATCAATTAATTAAAGATACACAGAACAATTGTTTTTCCATTTTATTTATTAATTAGCAATGATTTATTCTTTTAATTTTTTGCATACAATATAAACAGAAGAGACAAAAACAACAACATTTGATTCTAAGAATCCGTATGCTTTTCAGAAACAGTCCTGCTTTGATCAGGTCACACACACACACACACACACACACACACACACACACACACACACACACACACACACACACACACACACACAC
>JBBPCW010000010.1:12832010-12843986 GCA_037974425.1 Phenacogrammus interruptus | reverse complement strand
CACACACACACACACACACACACACACACACACACACACACACACACACACACACACACACACACACACACAATTATGCATTTGGGATGAAATGCTCAGGGGACACTTGTTTGTCTTGCTCTCCTTCTGTCCCACGGGCCCTTACAACAGTACCAGCAATTAGTCACCATCCACTGTGTGTACACAGAGTCAAGGACACCTGGAGACGAACTACCATCAAAGAGAAACCACATCTCTAATTGTTCTCTAAGTCTAATTTTCCAGTAAAACACAGCAGAAAATTTGCAACTTACTACCAAAGGTGCACTAAGCGTAAAGACCACAGACGGTTTCCCCTCTAAAAAAAAAACAGGTAAACCTCACATGCACCATGAAACTGGACAATAACAGACCATGCACAGCTTTCCTGGGAATCTGCAGATATTAAACCCAATCCTTTAAGGTTCTGTAACCCCAGATTAAGACACTGCAGATTTTGTTTTAATCTGGTGTTACAAATCTGGTTTAATCAGGTTTACATCAGTGTATCCTACCTAATGGTATACATGTCAGTTCAATGAAAAAAATGGCTGTATCCTAAAGTGCAATACAACATAACTATGAGCTTATGACAATAGAAACACTAATTTGAGTATTCTTTCTGCATTCATTTGTATTTTTTTAAATAAAAAAATTGAATACTCAGTACCAATCAAGTAGTCAAGTTTCTATAACACCACCTTAAACAATAACTAGCAATGCTTGTGCTGCATAGTGTGTGCAACAGGCTATTGCTATTAGGCAACTATAATTATTAATATTTCAAAAATCCAGATAAACTACACAAAGATAAGAAAAAAGTGTAGATGAGCGGTTAAACCCTCCTCTCAAAGGAACGGCCTTTCACTTCAACAGCGACTTGTGTTCTCAGGTTACATGGCAACCATGGTACTCACTCTCTCTCTGTCTCTGTCTCTCTCTCTCTCTCTCTCTCCCCCCATCTCTCGCCCTTGCTCTCAACAGGCTGAGTGACAGGTCTGCTGGCTAGACAGCACGTGATCCTGATCCTGAGGTCACGGCACCTCAACCCACTACTTCTGCACAAATATTGCGGGTTGCGATTAAATGCATGACTGGGTCAGGTTCAATTATGAACTCCTAAATGGGACCCATTTACTGCGGTGCACGTATTATGCATATTAACATCACAAGAGCTTTCTTTTAACAGCATAAATGTAAACAACCTAAAAATGTTCACATTTTCACAGAATGAATCCCATATTCTCACACATCAATTGCATTGTTACCTGACTAGATTACTATGCAGCTCACATATAAGCTGCATAATAAGCAACCAGAAAAAAAACTGAATAATTGAAAGTGTACAGAAATGTTACAAATGTGACAAAGAGAATAAAGTTACAAGGGTGATATTAAATTTTTGTGTGGAAAGCCAAGACAGTGACAAAATAATGAACACGTATGGGATCTAGGCTGGAATCGCTCAAAACAAGAGGAGAATCAAACGGTTACACTGGAATACTGGCAGCATACTATTGTGGCTGTGGAACTCCTAAGTTAAAAAGGTCAATTTACATTTGGAAAAGGGTGCATGGACGAGCAAAGTGCACAATACACTCATTGACCTGTAACAGGAACTTTGCCAACAAGCGCAAGAGAGAGCGAGAGAGCAAGAGAGAGCGATATTTTTTTTTTTACTGGAAAAAGCCAAAAAGAACCCCCCCCCACATACACACACACATACTTCGAGCCAGGATGCCAATCACAGAACAATGCCAGTCAGAATGCATTTACCCTCTCTCCAAGACTGGGTTGTAATGAGGCAAGGCCGGAAGATACTGAGCCAAACTACAGAACAGGGGAGGTGAAAAAAGACTAATACTAAAAAAAAAAAGATACAGGAAAAAACCCCAAAACGCTTCACTTGACATTAAGATCTCTGCACATTTGACTGTTAATATACACTAGTAGTTTCTATCAACATTTCTGCTCCCCTCGCACAAAAGTTAATGTATATAATATAAATTACGTTGATGATTTACTTATTGATGTAAGTAATGATTTACTGAACGTCCAGTCGCAGTAACACTGGTCTGTGGGAAGCGATTGCAGCTCTCCCTGCAGACTCAGATTACCATCTAGTAGTACGACTCCAAAGCAAGATGTGTGTCAGTAGCACAGTGAGTGTAAAAAAATCCTTAGGACCACCTGCATTCAGATCAACCAGGGGTGAAACTTACTATACATGTTCCACAAATCCTACTTTACAGTAATTATAAAGCCAATCGCCAGTGTGAGACAGCAGAGTGGGATCTGCTAATGTGGAGAGAGAGTTAGATTTCAGGTCTGTGAGGCTGAACAGTAATATGGAATGTGCTGATTAAGTGCAAACAGGACTGAGGACGTCTGGCTAATCACCTGCTAATGTCACCAGGTCACCATGCTCCATGTGCTGCTGTTCCTGTGAGGGAACCCCCCTGCGCTCTCAGAGTTAGTAGTAATCACGCTAGTGATGGGGCTGAGACACAAGGGATGAAGATTCTAGCTACTAAAAATAATCGCCTCACTGCAAGACTTAGAAGAGTATATGGCTGCGATGGCTGTGGTGGTCAGTCGTTCACTAGGAAGGAGGTGCTGGAGCATTTGCAGGAGCCTTGGCTTGGTCCTCATCAAATCTTTTTATTCATTTAACATGGAGCAGAACTAGCCTAAAATAACAAACCATTTGTGAAATGAAATAGGTTAGCCTATAATTGGTCCCAGGCTTGTTCACCATAATGATGACTGCCAAACACTGGGAAGGCTCCCACCTCTGCTCCCTGCGTTAATGGTGACCAATGCTGTCTTGCAATGGCCTAAGTGGAAAATGCAGCCTTATTATATGCTCCACAGGAAGGCACTAATTCCAATACTGGCATTTCAGAATATTTTGTTTTTTCATAAAAGCAGATGAAACTGTGTTTTTACCAATAAATTGAACAATGAAAAACACGATCAACTCTTAAGGAAGTGACAAAAGAGTTTTAGCTGCTCAAAACCACATTATGGATTTGTTGGCTTTAAAGCACAGTGGAATCTGAGCAAATTTCCTATTCCTAGCTCACACTCATTTATTCTGGGGAATAAATTCTAAAAAACAAAACAAAAACAAAAACAACCCCACATGTTTGCAGGCAATCCAAAAAAAAGTAGGAAACTTATCTGGACTGAAGTTAAACCTCATTCTGTCCCCTGGACTTGTGTGAGGAGCTGGTATATAGAGCTTCATAAATATTTGTTTACCCACCGAAATGCATGGTTCAAAATTTATTCCAATGGATTTATAATCTTCTATGAAGTGTCTTAAATATTGCTAATTATTTGTAACACTGTCCACTTTAATCTACTGCTCGTTCTCCTAGTGCCCAGATCTGCTTGCTTTATGCCCTGCAATATTACCTACATCTCATAAAACATAAAACGTATGAGGGAGCCATCTAAGAATCTTGAAAAACTCAGGTTCACATGAGGTGCACTCCACCATTCAGGTTGCCGGGGGGGTCTCCCCGTCACCTGACTGGTCCATTCATCACTGAGGACTTCCTGTTAAAAATCCGCACGGCTATGATTTTATTCTGCTTCTTCAAAAGCCCGTCTTTCCATGACCATTATTCTTAGTCAGATAGTCACATCGTGCTCAACTACAAAGAGCATCATACATCAAGCACTGCTCTTTAACAAAAGCTACAAGGCATCTACACATACACCAGTGAGAAATAGTCTTTCAGGGCTAATGTAGCTTCTAAGAGCTTCCTAATCAAAGGCCTGGCGAAGTGGCTTCCTGTCACTTGCAACAGTTTGTTTGGATAGGAATTTGCAGCAGTTTGTCATTGTAGGGGGGAGGCGAGAGTTAAGCAGAAATTCTTGTGCTCGTCTTGAGTGTAGGGAATTATTATTTTTTTATCTGCGGGGGTTAAACCATAAAGAACAGAGAGGGTAACACCACAGAACCTAACATATGGGAGCACCAAGTCTGCACACAGAGGTGTAAACTGACACCTTGTATGTGGAAACCATGGCAGCTGATGATCTTTGCCCATCAGGGACAGAGTTTCTTTAGGGTGGGAGGCATATCATAGTCCCCAGTCCCTGGGTACCTTTTCCTTTAGGGTTTTCTGTGCCCAAAAAACAGAGAAGGAAGGAAACACACACATGCAACAATACAAAGATACTCTTGAGGGTACACCTGAGTCTCTACTTCAGTATCAAACATTAAACACAGTAGCATCGTGCCACTCCATATCTTGTGAGGGGTTCTTTCCATAATCATGACTAGAAAGAACTCAAGAAATACTATAACATGACAGTAGGTTAGCAACACCATTCCATGTGTGCTTGCTTACTTATGTTTGTTGACAACTGAGAATTTGGAGCTGAACAAGACTACTTTTGGTTATGAAATGATGCAGGACGGGGGATCCCAAAGATGGCATAAATGAAAGAGCACCATTGGAATTGAGTATATTTAACAAACCGTGCCCAGAAAAAAAAAAAAAAAAAAAAAAAAAAAAACACACTCTGGCCACTGTTTGTAAAATTTCCTTGCCAAATCACATCCTGGTGGAAATGCTGTTGGAAGAAATATTCACTGCTGAGCTCGGCACCCACTGCTTTAAAGTATACAAACACCTTTGAGCAAACCAGTGATATTGCTGATGCAACTGAGCACCCCAAAGTCAAATGACTACGCAATGCTGACGCCATCCGCATGAACCAGCGCCACTACATTTGTTGCTAAGCGCCTCAACCCCCATGGTGGAACTCTTCAGATTGCCACTTCCCAGCTGTGCTTTCACAAATGCTGGAGTCAGCCCAGAGTCAGACAGCGGCCCTGGAGTGCTGTTCGCTTCATGGCATGCTTTCAAATCTGTGTCTGCCATGCCAAGGCACTGCGGGTCAGAGAAAACCTCCAGGTTTAGGGGTGAGGTCTGAACTCCACGGATGGCGACATAAAGCGGCGCTCTCCTCGGTGCGGCTCTACAAACAGTGCAGGCTGTCGAGTTTCAATGAGGTGTGTCCAGCACAGTGGAGATACTTTTGGTGCTGTCGAAAGGGGCTTCGTTTGTAATTACAGCTGCTGTGGCCCCTCACTCAAGCTAGGGAACCTTATCACCATCCCATTTGTCCTCCTGAGTGGGGCTGTGGGACTAGGCAGTGTGCCATGGCAACTTGTCTGGAGTGGTTGATGAGAAAACAAGCAAGTGGCAAGTCAGCCCACCCATGCCAATCAGGACCACCAAGTTTGGCAGTAAAAGACTGCATTGTCTTTCAAAGGCAAAAAGCTCTAGTTAATGGGACAAAGATGAAAGTTCTGATAAAATGGATGCTCAGAAGATCAGACTGGTGTGCTGTGTGACAGCCATAGTCTATTGTTAAGCTACATTACTTGATTTAAAATTTTTTTTATTGCCAATAGTACATTTTTACTCAGTAACAGTATATCTAATTTTATATTGCTGCAACTTTACATTGTGCCTAAAGCTTTTAAATTACGGTAAAATCATGGTAACACACAGCTTTAATACGCAATACCTATACAACCCTACTTTATCCATTCACAAGAATTCATATTTAAATACTCCGAAACTTATATAAAATTATAAAGCCATAGAATTCAGATTTTTGACCGAACTGGCAGGCAGCTTCTCCTTCCCAAGTAAAACTATTTCCCTGGTCAAGATTACTGTAAAACATGATTAGCTATGGTCCACTTCAGTTCTTAATGAAATGTATCACATTAGTCAATTTAATACAAATATTCAGTTTTCAAATAATTTATTTATCTTCCCAACATGGACCCGACTGCTGTAAATGGTCCATGAATTCAAAGAAACATAAATGAAACTAAACCCATACATATGGGGGGGGGGTCACATATTCAGACCTCTGCAGATCTCTGAAGTCAGTAGTTGTTCCCTCTTAACATATACCAAAGTAGCCCCATTTTCGCTCTAGGCCACAGGGTTATTGAGAATTATGACTAAATATCAGATGAAGCTGAGCTGATTTTAAACCATTTTATATGTAGCCTTGACTTAGTCAATTAAATATCCAAGGTTTTCAGACCACTCAGCCCCAGAAAACTGGCCAGGTACATTAAACATACTAAAGTTTAAGGTCAAACAAATATAATTTACCTTTTTATGAATTGGCAATGACCAGCTGGCATTCTGCTTAAGACTCATTTACATGCGTTTCACCGCAGATAACTATATTAAGACTTTCACGAAACAGCAATAATCTACCTTTTAACAAATTATTTGATCATTTCTGGAAGACTACACTTGGTTTGTTATTGCCCAGTATATGTTTTACTTTTACTGCTGGGTCTTAAAATAAATGCAAAACCTTATAAATATACTGACTTCTCATCATTAATAACTTGAATAGCCATCCAAACAATTCCTAGCTTACTCTTCTGAATATAAACTTAAAAATCATTCTTACACAACTCCCAAATTTGCTCAAGCCAATGGAAGCAGTGTGAGGGGAAGAACAGTAACTCTGTCCTAGTCTGAATCTCCCAAGGGATTCTTGTTCCTCTTTCACTTTGCAACTCAAAGCAGACCTTGAAATCAAGGTCCAAGGCCCAGTAATTGACCATTAGGGGCTGGGATGTAGCACGGCATACATGCACTCATTCCAGACACCCTATGGGCATCAACTGGGAAAGATTTGCAAGAACCAAAGTAGCGCTCTCACATCGTTTAATTGGCACCATACTAAGGTGATCAGTCAGTGGATAAGATTTCACGATGCCTCTCATTAAAATGCCATTAACGGCCGCCATTGCAACTGCTTTGACTCTGACGGTTCCTATGATTTAATTTCCTGTGCAGTATTGTTTTCAGCTTATTGCACAAAGCTCTCTGGCTTTTGGGGGCTTAGTTTCTGAAAGCTTGCCTGTATTTTAGCCAGCCTACGGTGCTGTCATCGACCAGTCATCAGTCTTGGGGAGATGGGGTGGTCTTAAACTGTTGCTTGCTCTTAATGTCCTCAACCTGCAGCACACCATGCTTTACCCAGATCAAACAGCTGTGAAAATGTTTAATCTTGAAGTTGGATTTAAATCACCCACCCCCTCATAATACAAAATACTACAGATATAACCAAGTACTTTACTGGTCTCAATCTTAAGAAAAAAATGTTAAGACTGATAAACAATGAATGTCAAAGTTAGTTAGTTAAAATGGAACGAACTGGATCACCACTGCTGTTTCAAAGTGTCTACCAACCTAAATCATAACAAAGCCTGGTCTAAAACCCTCAAAGTAAAATGAAAGTATAAACCCTAACCACCTCTTTATTGGAGATATAGAGTGTACTAGCTCCAGCAACTGCATTATCCTTGCAAGGAATTGTTCTCTTTCTTATTTGAAGTCACATTTAACAGCAGGTTGACAGAATCAGAAAAATCATGGTCACCATCCCATTGGTCCTCCTGAGTGGGGCTGTGGGACTAGGCAGTGTGCCATGGCAACTTGTCTGGAGTGGGTAATGAGAAAACAAGCAAGTGGCAAGTCAGCCCACCCATGCCAATCAGGACCACCAAGTTTGGCAGTAAAAGACAAAGACAGGCTCTAGGTAATGGGACAAAGATGAAAGCTCTGTTAAAAAGGATGCTCAAAATATCAGACTGGTGTGCTGTGTGGCAGCCATTGTCTATTGTTAAGCTACATTATTTGGTGAAAAAAATAAAATAAAATATTACCATTAGTAGCAGTACATTTTTACTCAGTAACAGTAAAAATAATTTTATTTTGCTGGAACTTTACATGGTGCCTAAAGCCTCTAAATTATGGTAAAATCATGGTAACACACAGCTTTAATATGTAATACCTATCCAAATCTACTTTATCCATTCACAATTAATCATAGCTTTACTCCTATGGTACTATGGTACTATGATTCCTTGGTCAAGATTACTGTAAAACATGATTAGCTATGGTCCAGTTCTTAATGAAATGTATCACATTAGTCAATTTAAAACAAATATTCAGTTTTCAAACAATGTATTTATCTTCCCAACATGGACCCGACTGCTGTAAATGCGCCATGAATTCAAAGAAACATAAATGAAACTAAACCCATACACAAGGGGAAAAAAACCCCACACATTCAGACCTCTGCAGATCTCTGATGTCAGTAGTTGTTCCCTCTTAACATATACTGGGGGGGGCTTCTCGAGCAGGGGGACCTTGCACTGCAAGATTTCAATCCATTATGATAGTGTGGTAGTGTTGGTGTGTTACCAATAGTGTTCTTGGTGACTATGGTCCCAACTGCCTGAAGTAGGGGTTCGCCCAGGGAAGAATTTTGTGAATGTGAATGTATTTTAAAATGTTAACTATACAAAGCCAGTTAGTTAAAATGGAACAAGCTGGACCACCACGGCTGTTTCAAAGTGCCTACCAACCTAACAGATAATGACAAAGCCTGTTCTAAAACCCCCAAAACCCTCGAGGTAAAACGGACACAGATTTTCTGCATTTGGTTTTATTGTTCAAAATATACATTCACTAGTACAGCTAAAGGGAAAATCTTAGGTGCACGAATAGTTCATGCAAACAAAGAACAGAAATGTGACATTCACTGATTCATCAAGCTCTGAAGCTGGTGAATAGACCTTTAAGGATTCCTACAACCACGAAAAGCTCCTCTTCGAGTCTCTTACCCGCTAAAACCGTGCTTACAGATGCAACACAATCTCCTCTTATCGATTTGGCCATCTCCCTTAGGTTCAAGGGCCATCTTATTAAAATGGGCTCTGACGAGTCATAAAAAGCAAAACAGTAGTGAGTCCAATAACTTCAAAGACTGTAAGCAATACACTGTCCAATGCAAGTCACAAGGGGTATCATTTTTCCCGTTCAGATTTTTGAGTATTTTTTTGAATGAGAGACCAGCACCCAATTCTGCAGTCAGCGAGAGTTCAGGCATTTCTGGCACGATCACATACACATCTTAAAAAGCTAAAACAAGGGAGCCTTTGAGAAAGGAACATGTACAAAACAGCCCGCAATGGTGAGATGCCATTTATTTGCCAAAAGAATAATTTTTTTCCCCAAAAAATCAATCAGTTCTGGGCATTTCTTTTACTATCCAAGACTGACACTTCACACTGAGCTTAGGCTGTGTGGATTTTTTTTATGACAATTTAAACAGCTTCTTGCTGCCAACCAAGTAGACAATGGCCACGGCAGGATTCCCCCACAGCCAGAGCACAGGCTCAGATTTCATTTCACACACACTCGCCAAAACCACATCTACAAATTAAACCACTCTAGTTCCCCGAAATGCTAAATAATAACATTTTAAAAATAATTTGTTTTGGCTTCTTAATACATACAGTGCGCTCATCGCTGCTGGAGACACATGAAGGATATGTATATATAATGGTAAAATCCCACAAAAGCCCAGTCTATGAATAAGCTGGAGATTTCCCCACAAAAACACCATTTCATCTCGACTTGGAGCAAGATGCAAAACTAAATTAAATTACTTAATTCGTTTAAAAAATAAACCCTTATCTAATCTGAAGGGTCCTTTTACTCAGTGGCAGAGGGAGGGGTGCCCTACCCTCCAGACTGAAACCCAACACTACCCAGGGTTTCATACATGTTCATTGTGAATCAGGACTTTATTCCTGAAATGAGACTCAAAGGCAAGAAGCATCTCCAAGTTTATGAAAACACTTTCACAAAAATGGTGCACAGGCTTCCATCGCACGACACTGTCGGGATTTCAGATCAGCAATTTCTCTGTTCGCCCACTGGAGTACAGAGAGAAAAAGTACTGTTTTTAATTTCAAGGTATAAACATTAAAAGCTAATGCTTTCAAGTCTATAGAGATTAAGGTAATTAAAAACAAACAAGCAAAAAAAAAAAAAACCCAAAAAAACACTACACTGGGATGTTCACACAAGCAGTTTCACATTAAAGCTAACTACATGTAGTCCTGCCTTCAAGTTCTCGAAAAGAAAAGAAAATGCTTGATGTCTGCACTGCTGCAACCTCAGGCAAGTAATTTCTTATTACACTGAACACCACAGTATCTGAGGGGGAATAAGGTCTTACATCTAAGATCTGGTAAATGTTTGTCACGTCTTGAAGTTCATAAAGAATAAAAACAATGCCACAGTGATGATTGGGTGAAGGGGGAGGCTCTTAGTTTTCAGATGTAGCAGACAAAAAGGGGCAGACAAGTGCCATAAGGCACACAAACCGGGGTGGAAGACTAAAAGACTTTGCCAACAGACAGCTTTTATAAAGCGTGCTTCAATAAACCACTTCCTCCTGCCCCCCACCCCACAGACTCCAAATGGGGTGGGGGGGGGTAAGCATTTATGGCCGAGTTCCTGTTTTGGACTGCTGCTCACAAGTCACCCCCCCCTCCCCTCCCCTTTCATTCCCTCCCTCCCTCCCTCCCTCTCTTCCTCCATCCCTCCCTTTTCCGCTCTTTTCATAGCGGTGGAGGAGGCAGCCTGCAGTCTCATGGCCTCAGCCCTTTGTGCACTACCTATACAAGTAGGTACCGTCTCTGCCCAGTCGTAAAACAATTACGGGCCAATTCCTGCAGATGTTCGATTTGAAGCTCGGCTGCTGACTGGGCCAAAGGCTGCGGCTGAATGACATGAGGTCTCCAAGTAACTCTTCACTTACCTCCAAATGTAAAACACTGTGGAGGTTCTCCAGTAACTCTTAAGGCTTTTGTCCTGCCATGCTTAGCAGTTTGGTGACTGTGGCGATCACTGTCCAATTAGCAAAGTGCAAGGTAAGCTTATAAATGTGCACATAGCAGCAGATGTTCATAACAATAAAACAAAGGTTTCTCCATTCAAGCCATTCCCCAATGTGTATAAAGGCACACAATGTATAGTGTTTTTATAAATGACAATATTTCTGATATCACAAATGCTTCAATATGCTTCTCCGAGTCAACTGTGTAATGAAATGTGCAGTTGGGCCAGTGTTCTTGAAGTGCTGACAATGTCAAACAGAACATAAGACTTATTTAGTTTGCAGTGCAGTGTGTGATACACAGAGTACTGACTTTCGTCAAATATGCAACTTTTGCATAAATTTCAACCAATTCACACCCAGATACAAACGCAGGTAAAACATGTCTCGAAATCATGATTATCATTATTCAGTTATTTTCTGAGCTGCTTATACTAGCCAGGATTGCAGGGGGTGCTGGGGGTGGCCTGTCCTGCCACTCATAATACAGAAGGAAAGGAAACACCCTGGACAGGTAGCCAGTCCATTACAAGACAGAAACACAGAGAAACACATTCAAACCCAGGGGCAATTTAGCACCTGCAATTCTCTTGATGTGTAGGTCTTTGATCTGTGAGAGGAAACCGGACCTCCTGGCTGAGACCCATGCAAAAACCAAGACTGTCTCACCAGGAGCTGACAGGGGAAAGCAATGCACTGTAAATATCATGATTATATTTTGGGCATTTCACATACCCCCACAGTTCCTAGTCCACCCCTAAAATTAATCTGAATTTACGCAGTTTACATTACAGTATAATACTATGAACCTGCTTCATGCTTAGAAGCAATACATGGTGAACTAAACCTGGTTCTCTACACAGCACAGGCATGAATGTGTCAGCAACATCTTCTACCAGCAAACATTGTTCCAGGCAGGGGACAGGCACATCATGCTATACAGACAGAGACCCAATTATTTTAGCTGTGTGTGTAAGTGTGTGTGTGTGTGTGTGTGTGTGTGTGTGTGTGTCCACACAGATATGTGAGAGTAGAAATGCTGAAGGTATTATGAGCTTGAAATCCATCTCTGGTGATCCCACGTTTCACTACAATATTTGAAGAATGGAATTCTATTCAAATATTTTTTAAAACCACACCCTCACAGAAACACAATATGATTTATTTATATATATATATATATAATTTGTATGTATA
>JBBPCW010000010.1:12818923-12828934 GCA_037974425.1 Phenacogrammus interruptus | reverse complement strand
TTCCAGTTAAGTGTACCATATGCATCAGACGTTTAGCCAACGTTCCGTGGGCGTGACGTCTGAGGCTGAGACTAGGGCTTTGATGGCCAGGGGCGGTGGTGGCTTTTTGGTTTTGTTTCAGTGACTGCACTGGTGTTTCTTCGACATAACAGCCTCATCACCCAGTCATGTCCAAGAAACAAAGACAGTAAACTGTGTTTAGCCAAGACTAACCTCTAGAAAGCCAACAATCAGAGCAGGAATTGAAGACATGTTTAGTTTATCCTAGAGCTGGGCACTACATAATATGTACAAAGTATAGTATTTTTATATAATTCTATTTCTTTTTAGATTTGGTTTAGCATACAGTAGCAGTAGTCAAGATGCATGAGAATGTATTATTGGCTCTTTATTAAGTTAAACGTAAAGCAGTAGCTCCTTCCTTTATGTACATGACTCCCATTATCACAAAACTTGCTTCTAGTTCAGCATATATTGGTGTGAATGAATCTGTTGTCCTTACACTAGGACACCACCACACTTGCTTCTAAACCAAGAGGTCTTGGGTTCGATTCCTTCAGCACACAACCACTGGGTTCCTAAGCAAGTTCCTAAACTCCAAGTAGCTCCCAAGTGTAGTTCAGGAATGGATGTCGCTTTGGATAAGTGTTTGCTAAATGCCATAAATTGTAAATTGTGTCCTAAACCACATTTGTATCTTAATGAAAAGCTTTTGAGAGAAAAGCTGAGTAGCTTTTGACTTCTAGCCTTTGTCAGCAACATCAGCCTCAAAGCCATCACTAAATCAGAGCAACTGAATCTGGACATCTGGACCACTGAAAATCTTAAGGAACCTTTTAAATTGTCTGGCTAAGAATGCTCCAGATTTTCTGTGCAGTTTCTTCTGACTAATACTACTTCTCCCCAAAACCAAATACGATCATGCATCTAAAGTACTGGCATGATATTTTGTTTTGGATGAGCAGTTCATCTGGCTCATGACTCCCTCCATCTGTGATAAGATTTCATCGAGTCTTGGGTTAAGCTGCAACAGACGAGGTGCATAATGGACGGAGAACATACAATTTTATCAGAAGAATAAAATGGTCCAGTTCCTTTTCAATTGATTTGGTTTGTAGAACAATGCTATACTACTGTCACGTCCTCACAAATACTGTAATGCAGTAGATCATATAAGAGATCCATCATGGAATCAGGTTGAAGATACGATCATAAAGCTAACAAAACATTTTATTGGTTATCAATAGTAGACTGATTTGGGATTAGTCCATTGATGCAAGTCAAAATTCCTATTATCCTGTAATCAAAATGAATCAATTCTAAATCACATTCTCAGTTACTTCAGTATTAAGAAGCACTGAATTCTTAAATTCAATACTGAATATCATCATTTATGTAGTCAGCCCTATCAGCATCTTTGGGCCAATAAGGTTGCCTGTTCCAAACCTAGACTGCTGAGTGGCTAACTAAATTCTATTCCCTACATTATTACCATGAGCACTTTTTGATTATTCATTGTTTGAATGAATATTGTTTGATCTTTCATGATTAAATATGTTATGTCAATTAAATATACCCACTTCCAGAACCTCATACCCACATTTCTGGTTTAAGCCACATTCCCTGTGTATGGTGAGCAAAACAAAACAAAAAGAGAACTGGATAAGGTACAATAAAAAATCTTGATATTGATCTTGATATTGTTAATACACATTAACCACTTTTTTCCTGATACCATATTTAAATATAACTGCATGCCAGAAGTAGCTGTGGCTTAAACTAGAAATGAGCCATGACCACTGCCTTCCATAATCAAGCGAAAATACTCAGCCAGCTCAGAGACACTCTTCGAAGCATGGAGCGAGAATGTGCTGTGATTTCTGAACCATGGTGACTTTCAGCTGTAACTGCTGACTATGAATTCTATGTGCATGACTTTACTAGTCTGGCAGTCAATTTAGCATCTCTGAGTCGCGGCAGGAACAGTGGAAAATTGAAAGTGCGTTTGATGACAAAGACAACACTTTCTACAGGGTGCTGCGCTTGTGACCACCCAAATGCCGCAGCCATAATTCAGTGATTTTTCCTTTTCTCGGGCTGGCGTAGACGGGTGCAGGTGAAATGGACGGCAGTGTTCCAGGCCATTTCTTTTGAGTTGGTTACCCTGAGCGCCCCCCTCCACTTCCCCGCTCCCAACACTAAATATCAGGTTTCCAAGGCTACACAGCATGGCCGCTAATCATAGCATTTTTTTCCTCCAAGCCAGACACATTTTCACCCCTGTTTAAATGAGTGCAGCTCGCGACAATTCCCAAAACCGAAAGATTAATTCAAAATCTGTTCACACAGTTACCTCGTCAAAACCCACATACAAAACAAAGACATTAATAAAGACAGATATTCATAGTGTGTATGGAGGGGGGAAAACCCTGACATACTCTTTTCTTTATAAGTGAAGGAATGCCACTTCAGAGCTGATTTGATAGAAAGGCGAGTATAATAAACAAAGGCTTCTCTTTTAAGTGAAGGGAGGCATTTTGTGTAATATAGAACAGCTGCTGGATGGGTAATATCAAATAGTAAGGAAGCTTCTGAGGTGGAAAAAAGGAGAAGAAATGAAGAGTAAGCAAGAAGCTAAAGACTTTTGGATGAGAAAGCTGGAAGACAAGAGTGCAACAGAGGGCAAGACAAAGCATGAGAGAGACAGATACAGCTGTTCTCTTCCAGGGCAGCTTGGTGAGACTGTTGGTATTAAACTGTCAAACACACACTCGTCTGTGCACAAGCTTTCCCTCCAAACTTCCCTTCCCGCTCCTCTTGACACTGGCTGGCCCTGATCAAAGCCTGGAGCCGGGGCTGGGGGAGCAGTGGGGAGGGGGGGATCCAGAGCCTCGTGGGACCCCAAATAATAAGCCTGATTGTTTACGTTACATGCGCTCCATAAATTCTGTCCCGTCTATGAAAGCGGGTCATCTGTTCGCAGTGTCCACAGAGAGCCCCGCTGTGGATTATCAGGAGGTCACCATGCAGAGCTGTGGGCTTGAGAGCCACATTTGAAAAGTGGTTTGGATGTGGAATTATAAAGAACTGCAGGTGTACAAATCTCTCTTCAAACAGCTTCTAACTCGAAGACTGATCTGCGCTGGCTGGCTGAGCAGACGCTAAACAGTGGAGAATTAGCCAGCCTGGATCATGCAGAGTTCATGCAGACTACAATATCTTACCTTCGACGCTTCCAATCTGGAATGACCTTATTTTAACTTTACGTGATGTACGGCACTTTTCACTGAACATAAACTCCCACTTCCCCCCTAATCCATTCGGCATCGGAGGGCTAAGTCAGACTAATTCCAAACATTTAACAAAAAGGAAAAAGAAGACCCCTTTTTTGCAACGGGTTTGAGAAATGCAAGAAATGTCAGGAAGTACTTGTGCTTCTAATTTGTCATGGTGCAAAAAATACATTAGGGCGCATACCATATACTTTTAAGGGTGGTGGGGAATGGGGGGGTGGGAGAATCTCTTAGGTGGTGTCAGGAGGAAGGATTTATGGGAGGTTAAGTATACTCCTGCTGGTTTTGAACTTTTTCAGAAGGCTCTGCAACACATTTGTCAAGGGGGGGGGGCTCTTTAGGGGAGGGATATTAACACAAACCTACATTTGGCGCACCTCTCACCATCAAAGGCCTTCAGAGCGTGTTTCAAGTACTTTCCAAATTAGGACGGGGTGATTTACAGTCAGTTCTAATGCCGGGAGAAAATAAATATGGCGGGGGAGATTTTCACCACATTGTCACCGCAAAGACACACGCGTGCACACACACACCCCGCTGCTCCTGGAAAGCACGTCCCCTTCAGAGCTAATGTAAACACCAAAAGTCTATGCTTTTCTGCGATGTAAATCAAGTCCAGTAGGGTACAGAGTACAGGCGAAAGAACGAAGGTGGAAAAATATTACCACATGTACACTAAAAGTCAGCCTTGTTGAGCTGAAGCAAAACAAAGTTCAAATTGGGTGTTTAATTTTTCCAAACTTTGCGGTCCGATTTCCCAGTATACCACCGGGGTAAATCAAGTTGAGTCACGGCACAGTTTACAGCAAAACCATGTAGTCCTCACACGCTTGTTTTAATTCAGGCCACGATAAAGAATAATACAAACTCTAGTCCATACATGAACACTATCCTACTATGTTTGGTGGAATCCCACCATGTATGTTTTTGGTCTACCACTTTCTTCTCCTGCATTAAAAAAAAATACCCATCTCGTGTTGTCATGCCAACAGCATAATATAATCACATTTTCATGCTCATGTATTTGTGATCCCTTCCAGACACGTCTTTCTCTGCATGTAGAGCCAGAGAGGGCAGAGAATGCCCTCAAAAGCAGCACAATCTCCACAATCTGGTCCCAATAAAGTGTCTGCAATGCGAGTCGTGTGTAATGAGGGTGAGAGAGAGAGAGAGAGAGAAAGAGAGAGAGAGAGAGAGAGAGAGAGAGAGAGAGAGTCTGAGACACATACTTGGCCTGGCATGCTGCCCAGCACTTGTCACGTCAGAGCAAACCCGAACGCAAAAGCGGCTAAGAAAGGGGAAACTACTTCAAACCAACAAAATATTTTAATTGATCCCTTCCGTCTTGCAAGCTCCACCATGTCCCCTGCAGTCTAGCACACTAAACTCAACCTACCCTGTTCACTCATTCCTCACCTTTACTCACCCGTTCACTATCGCAGAACTTCCCGAATATATCAGTGTCACAGTACCAGAGGATGTTCACGTTTGTGAGTGCTGTGGCCCATTTACTCCTTATACAATACTGTAACCGTTAACCACACAGAAAACTGCCATCCATAGACATATACTACTTAAGTTTGTGTGTTTGAAATGAAGTATATATTACAGTCACAGGAAAACCAAATACTGCAACTAAAGTGGTGGTGCATGACAGGAATATACAGAGCTTTGCTTCAAACACACAAGCTAATACTTCTACTTGTCTGTGTTGCAATTTGCTCACATAAGCAGAGCCGTCACAATAATTCAAATATACCGTATGTTCTCAGTGAATCTACTGAGTGATTACCCTGCAACTTGAGTAATAAACAAGTAATCCACAGGTTAGTATAAAGCCATGTTTTGCAGTCTAAACATTCTCCACAAGGGGGAACTATAAACAGTAATAGTAATAATAATAAAACAACTAAAAGAGGAGACCCACACTGACATTTTTGTTTAATTTCATGCACATGAAGTAAAATGTAATGCCTGGTGCTATGTTCATAATTATTCATATAAAAATAAGTTGATTATTTGTTTACTAATGCAAATCAATAGTGAATGCCTATGCATAAACGGTGTGAGCCAGGCAAGTGCATTTGCGCCACAGGGAATGCTTTTGCTAAACCTACACAAAAATCTGGTCGGTTACCAGAGTCATTGTGCTATACAGTCAGATGCCTCTTTTCACTTACACATTAAAAAATGCCAGTTTAGTGCATTTAAGAAAATAGACCATTTATATTTCAACTCAGGCTGATACAAGATAGTAGAAATTGTCATTACACTCATGTAGACGCCCACCACTGCCAGTTCTCTCCCTCTCTCACACGCACGCACACACACACACAATCCTAGATGAAAGGTGTGTACGGCCACAAGCGGTCACAGTTATCTTTGCAGACTGAGGCAATTAGTGAAAATTGAAATCCAGACGACCTTTCAACGTAACAGCATGCACTGACTAATGCAAACAACGCTCTGAAATGGGGACAGCTTCACACTGCACACAAAATTTACACTTCCAATAAGATCAACGGCACATGTTCTGAATTTAACACAAATTATGAGCATACTCTGAAGACTCCCAGACCTCATCCATCCACCCATACACGTATCCTGAAACACTGGACGTACTGTGCTGAGAAACGCATGAACTGATGCTTCATCTCCAGTGCTGTGCATTAAAGCACTGGCATTCAACTACAACTGTGCAAAAGTGAAATGAACCAACCAATCCACACACACACATCAAAACATACTTATTCACAGCATTCAAATGAAGCAGCCCAAAAGAAACAGTTTTGTTTCGCAGCCCATTTAGAACGAAAGTGAGAAAAGGAGAGATTCTTTACCTCTTTTTGGCTTCGGGAAACTTTCGTGCAGGTGAAACACCACTTTCTCCACGAAGTGCTGGATGTTGCTGTGTTCGGGTCCGCGGACAAACACCATCCAGTCGTGGGTGAAGCCCTCCGCCGTGGGCTTCCTGCGCACCTGGGCGCGGTGGCCGAGCTCCAGCTTCACCTGAACAGCGCCCTGGAGCAGACACGGGATCAGACCACTCAACTGGTGCACACTGCTCTCCTGCAGCCCAGACACACACACGCTGCCCCTCACTCCAGCACGAATAGGGTGCTAAAGGGAATCTTTTAGGCTTTCACGGCTCCTAAAAATCTGTCCCATCTCACTTTTCCCATTCTTCCCACCTTTCTAACCCCAAAAGACAAGCGCAGTGCCATGCGACGGAGCTGTTGCGAGCCTCCTGCGATGGTTTTCTTTTTATTAAAATTTAATTTCAATGCAACTGGTCGGTGCAGTCGCGTAACGTGCGAAAAAGCTCCAACTTTAATGCACTATGGGTCTGGAAACAGTGTGCGTTTTAGCGCACGAGTCCCCTTTTCTCTTCTTTTAGCGAGAGAGAGAGGGATAGAGAGACAGAGAGCGAGAAGAAAAGCAGCGCAGAGTGAAAGAGACGCAAACGTGTGCGGGCGTCTCGAGCGGGGGGAAAGCCGTACTCACCGAAGCGGCCATCCTGGAGGCCCCGGGGTAAGAAGGCTATTTCATGGAGAGCGGGAGAGAGCCGGGCAGAGCGGGGCCGATGGCGGACATGGTCTCTTAATTGAGCTCGAGACGAGTTTCAAAGCCTGAGAAGCGCTGCGGCGCGCATGCGCAGTGGGGCGAGGCGCGCGCACGCGCGAGCATGGTGCGCCGCAGAGCGCGAGCCAATGAGAAGCGGCCAGAGCGCGCGGGCTGGACTTTAACCCAAAACCCTCCAGACTACCGAGCCCAGTCCTCACACCCTCTTCAGGAAAACAAATATATGTATATATATATATTTTTTTCCAAATACTGCTGAACAACGTTTACATTAGCATGAGTTCCATGTAAGTCTAAACTGGTTAATTGTGATCCAGTGCTGGTTTAGCCGGTCTTTTAACCTGGTCACATTTAGTCACTTGACACTCTTGAGCTGTTTGCTCACACCTCTCACTTTAGAGCTTTACCTGTTTATTCCGAGCCAGTCATCCCAAATACAGCAGAAGTTTTGCAGACAGGTGCTTGGTGTACTAACCAGTTCCTCTCCTTTTTGTTAGTATTATTTTTTTCCTTCAGCAAATATTTCATTAAAGAGCCAGTCGTTTTACATGTACACAGTTTCAGGCTACTCTGTTGACCTCTCTCTTTCAGGGACACATCCATGTGAACCAATATAACCACTGGGAACATCTGACAACACAAACTTACAAACTTAATTGGAATGAACATGGAATGCAAGTTATTTGGATCACCCAAGTGAACTTGCCTACACACTCAAACCTTTCAGTACGAACTGTGGTGTTTTATCCATACACATTCATTGGATTATCTCTGGCAATGTTTCCGTTGCAGCAGTTCAATTGTTCATTTGAATAGCAACACCTCAGGCTGCTTGCTCTGCCTTTCATTTTCAGTTCTTAAGGCAGTGCTGCCACATAGACTATAAATGCCCATACTTTGTGTACTTATAGCACTAATAGAATGTTGTCTGTAGGTGACATTCAGGTCAACCAAGGATGCTGTTTAATAAAGCCGTATAAAGACATTAGAATAAATGTTCTGCATCATTTCATCTTTGAAATAAAAAATATTTCCACCTGATTTCATGTGAAATGGTTGATTGTAGAGAATCTTACCAGTCAGTTTCTTTTCAGGGTGGGAAAGAAATAAGAGGTTGCAAGGTTTACAACATAAACCAAGCTATTGTAGATGACCATTTAACCATCTTTTGAGGTTTTATATGAAATATTAATGAGAATAAACTAGTGGGAAATCAGCAGAAATACAATTTCCTCAAGGATTTTGCCTTACAGCACCCTGGACGTACCCAAAACTGCCATTAACAGATTTTACAAACCTTATTTCAAAACTGTCATTAAACCATGTCTGAGGCATCTGGCAACAGAGCCACAGCCTCTTCATGTAATAGCTTTCTGCTGTAGCTTTAAGAGTCAGACACTTCAGTGTAACCACCGCTGGAAACAATTGTGGCTCTGTAAGTTTCTCTGGAATTTCTTTGGATTTCACACCAAATTACTCTGAATGACTTTATTTACATCTTGACCAATTATGCATTTAGCCATGTGATAAAAATCCTGAGAATTTCATGGTTAAACTAATAAAGACAAAATCAAGGTCAAAAGTAATGAATGAATGAAAAATTAAAAAATGCAATGCTGAAGACACAGAAAAATCAGAAGGCCACATATTAATGAATGGAAGTAAAAAGGTAAAGAGTGGTTCAGGTTCACATCAGTCTGTGGGCTCTGAAAATGCCTTTCCCTGTTGAGTGGTTGCTGCTGACACTGAAGTTACTTCTTCTGCAGATTCTGTGATAAGCCATGTGGCTCAGCAAGTGAATTCAGTAATGGCAGCATAACCACTGATCCATGTAACCATGTAAGTTACACTAGCAAGATTTTGAGATCAACTAAAGCTAGTCCATGCTAATCAGTTGAAAGTTGAATTTCAGAGCACTGTTAAAAAAAGCATGTTTCTCATTTCTGTTTTGTAAATGCAGTTTGCGCCTAAGCACCTAGCTGGGCATGATTTGTGCCAGATTTCAAGAATAGGCTTCTGTTCAAGCAGCTGTTGCTGAAACTCAGAGAGCAGACATGATAGAGCATGACAAAACCAATAACACTAAAATAGTTACATCTTTACAATTAATTTCAATTGGCTTTAGCTCTCCGTGTCTCTTATTGTCATTAGTGGGCTTGGGTTTCATAGTGTTTTCTCATCTTTCCAGCACTGCAAAATTCCTCCAGCTGTTTTGTCATCCTGCCAGTTGGTGACAACATCTGATCAGTACACAGACTCCAGTATCACCTCACCTGATCCCTGTCTCCCACACAGAAAAACCTCTTAAGGATTAGAAGTCAATGTGGAAACACTTTCCTATTGGTACAAAAACCCTGTAGTCATACACTGCTAATTAAAATTATTGTGTTCATTGTAATCCACCTGATTTTGTATTCAGTAAAGGACCTTTTCAACAGAAGAATGCAAGAATGCAATGCACTCATAGCAACATTTGCTTGACAATGCTTGAAACAAAGATCACCACCAGGGCTTGAGGTACCACCACAAAAAACTGGACAGAAAGTGTTTTAACTCAGACATCTGACTTTGTTCTTGTAAAAACAAATGATCACATCCACATCAGTTCCACATGAGAAAATCCACATGGAAGAGTGCCCAGCATGAGAACCTGCATTTTCCAATTCTCCACACATTTGGCTTGGTACGAACTGGCGATAACTACTATGAAAAGACTGTCACATTTAAAAACAACTTACAGCAGTTTGTTATCCTCACAGCCATGCCATTTAACTAAATGAAAGCTAAAAGGAGAAGCAGGGAGGAAGTTATTTTTCTTTGCTTTAGAATTAGGGTCAAGCATTTGCCTCCTGCGCCTGCCGTACACCCTCTACATCACACTACAGCAAGCCTGTGATAAAATATAGACACCCCTTCTCCTTTTGGGATAAAATTGGCTTACTTTGGGCAAAGCATTGAGGTGCACTATAGGAGAAACTACACTACATTGTTGATACTGTGAGGGCTGTTTCTCACTATATTGCCGTTACCTACGCAAGAGCGCCTAAAGTGTACACACGCACACACACACACACACACACACACACACACACACACACACACTCACACTCACACTCACACTCACACTCACACTCAC
>JBBPCW010000010.1:12689529-12699529 GCA_037974425.1 Phenacogrammus interruptus | reverse complement strand
GTACATCAGAACATACATAATCTGTTGCATAAGACTGTTGGGTATGAACGGTTTGGTAAAGCTTGGTTAAATTTTTTTTAAGTGCTGTTAAAAAAACAGTTGTTTACATCTTATGTTTAGCTATTTATTCTTTGATAAGTATTTATTGGAAAATCACTCCTAGATGAACAATGGAATTGTTTCAGAACAAAACACAATCACTGGTGTTGATACTATTCGTACCTATCCACTACTGAAAGAAATATGAACAATGGCATGCTTATAGTAACTTGAAGAAGGTCAGTTTCCAAAACATCCTGACTGAAGACTGATCATTTTACATGAATTTATTGTATTGTTTTTTTTGGTTTTTTTTTTTTTTTGCATTTATTTTAATCTGCTGCACTTTTAAACCTGTAACAGCCTGACCATGAAATACTTACTTTACTACTTTAATTTTTTTTATGGAACTACATTTTTTTTTTTTTTTGAAAATGACTACTTAGGCAAAGGGGCTATGTGGTAATTATACACAATAATATACTGAATGACTGGGTTTTACCTGTGATTGTACTAACCTTTACACCATTAGACTTCCAGTTTGATGTTTGCTGCTAGCTGTATTGCCCTGTAGTTCTTTCCCTTTGAGACTACTTTCATAGCATTTTTTTTAACATCTTCATTGTTGTATCAAGGAGTAGGAGGACAAGGAACTGAAATGAACAGGGATGTCATCGTTTAGCTTGTCTAGTAGATGCTGAATGTAAATGGCACTGTATAACGTACTACACAAATGTGATGTGGCATTAATTGTAGCATGACTGTAATATTCTATTCCACTGATATTATTACATTATGTGAGACATGTAAACCATGTAGTCAATGGAAAACAGTTTAGTTCAGTTTTACTCAGAAGTACATGCATTTGCTAAAGGATGTAGATGTGTACTTGTGTTACCACTGTAAAGCAATAAGATCTGCTAGAATTTTCTTCTTCACTGTGTTGTACACTAATATACACAAACCCATATCGAGACAAAAACGCAGGTCGCTATTTGGTTTATATCTACTTTATATCTACTACCACCAACAGTAGAAACAACATCTTCCTTCTGCACTATCACAAGGTTTTTAATCAGGTCCAATACTACATAATCATTATTCTTGGGGTATTTTGCCTTTTATTGAGTCTTGTGTTGATTCTTTTCATGTGGTGTAAATCGAGATATTTGCTTTTATTTTGTGATTAAGGGACTACATGGTATATAAAACATAAATTGTTATTTATTAGGGTATTTTTTAAAATAAATGATGTTTTACAAACTCCAGGTCTACTCAGTTGTGTTTTTTTTCCCCCTTACCTGTCTTTAGGTGTATGAAGCCTGCAGTAACTTGTTTGAATAACGGACATAGATTTATTTATAATTTTACAGGGTTAAGGAACAGTTGTGGACTGCTTGAGCACTGATGTACTCTGGATAAGAGCATCAGCTAAATGCCATAAATGTAAATGTGACACTTTCTTAGTATCCACAATATCAGTATTTGTAGCGGCTGTTGTGAGTTTTGTTGTCTCTGAGAAACAGCCCTGATCAACTTTACAGTCAGCAAAATAGAAGTGCAAAGGCCCTCTCTGTGTTTGTTTCTCTTTAATAAAGAGTTTCTCCCTGACCTTAAACCAGCCCATCTGTGGCGGAATCTTGCCTGTCAATCACCCGTTCAGATTATTTTCATAGGCTTGCGCAAATAAAGCTGCTCTCTTTTCCATCCAGAGCTCAGCCTCACTCTGCCTTCCTGTCAGTGTTGCACTGGGAACTTGTGTGTACCTCAGATGGCTTATCCTTTCTCTTCTTCTGTCTTCCTCCACCCCATAACTTTGCGGTCATAAAGTTTGCTTGGCTGTATTGTTTTCCTTGTGCACCTGGCATTCTTGTCAACGGCCTCTTGGTGGTGAACAATAGGACCTGAAGAAGAAAGTAATTCTGCTTTCTCTGATTTCAGACTCCATAAATAATGGTGCTAAGACCTCTTAATTTTCTTAGAACCTTAACATTATGCTGAGGTTCTTTAAAATCTTCTCAACACTAATGTATTTCATTTTACAAAAATTAATCTATAATGAATCATCCCCTGAAAACAGGTGTCATTTCAGAAAATCCTTTTCCTTTTTATAATTTTTAAAGGGCCCATACAATGGAAAACTGAATCTCTTTGGAGTTGGATGTAGTGTAGAAGCATTGTTAAAGCTCTAAATCCTACGGTTCACCCTTTAAACCTCATAGCCAGTGCAAGCCACAAAACAACCTGTTTAAATGTGCTGTTGGTACTTGCCACTAAAAAAACAATGGATTTGGTTTAGCACCACCCATTCACACTGAGGTTGTAAGCAGCTTCAGCCTGGTTAGCTTTTGAATGAGGCATGATACAGGGCAGCCAATCAAAACAGGCAATTTACTCGTATCAGTCTTGAATGCACTACACCAAAAGCAGCCTGTTTAATTCCAAAAAGAAAAAGAAAGGTTGGAAAGTGTTCGTGTAAAAATGGGTTTAATCATTGCTTTTATTCAGTAATTCAGTAACGCCGATATAAAATAGAACACAAATTTAAGATAGACACTTTTGGAAAACCGCTTACTCTTCAAATGGACACATTTTCAGAATCAGACAACTTTACGGATTCTACTGATTGCGACTGAACAGACACTGAGACACAGAGACAAGAACAAAAGAAAATATGAAGTTTAAAACAATCCAATGAAAACTGCAGAAAAAAATCTATATGAAAGACATTATATACACAAATGCTGGGTATACTTATTATAGATAAGTAACTCACAGTTAAATGAATTATATGAAACGAACTGTAGTTAGGAGTGTTCTTGTTTGTTCCCCTTTGGTTTAATCATTAAAATGGCTCAGAAGCTCTTGGAGAAGAGAAAAGATTCTGGTTTGAACATCTTGGACTTGTTTGTCAAATGAGTGACTTGGTTCAGTATAAATCTACCCTAAAGCTATTTAGGCAACGTCATCCTCTTTATCTGCCCCATTTTCCAGAGCTCACTGAGAAAATTCACTGGGTAGAGAGTAGAGCTGCAACCATACCGCTTTTCCAGTACCGAACCTTGGCTGTCTACTGACACTGATATGAGATTTTCTATTCTTTAGAAACCTTTACAAAGTTTTGAAATGCATCATTTATAACTTAAGGTTTTCTCTTTGAATGCCCAACTAAGAGTACTTATTCAAATACTTGTTACACTAAGAAATACACAGCTAATACACACATACACAGATACAAAATGTACTATTAAAAATCTGTTATAACACTTAGCTAGCTGCTTATTCTCTGGCTCGATTCTGCTATCAGGTGACCTATCTTAGGATAGAATACCAAATTTGTTCTATTTTTTCTCCCCTCTAAAATCAGAGCCAGCATTTCTCCTTGTGTTTTCTGCTGGTGCTGACATTACGAGTTTGGATCTGTGCCACCCCTAGTTGTCCGAGTGCTCATTGTGTAAGGGTTCGCCACACGAGCCATTTCTATTTTTTAATGCCGGTAATTATTTCCCTCTTAACACATTTGGGAAAGCGCGTTCGGGGCGGTCACTAAGCATTTGGTGTGCTTGGTTCACTTCCCCACAACCAACGTTTATTCAACTGAACATGTTACGTGTGCACTAAATATTTTGTGGCACATGGTGATATTAAACATATTCGCCCGAGAGTGTAGTAAGCACTTCTTCATGTGTGACCGCGCGCACGCTTTGGCTCCTTTTCAGGCCGAGCAGAAGTCGCACATCTGTGATTTTGCAGTGTTTACATGAACTCGATAAGCACGCCAAATGCATTGTTTCCCTGCACTTCAGAAATGTTAATAATGTGCTCCCAGTCGGGGGGAAAATTGTTTGATTTTGGTAATTTATGCCAGATGTAACCTTTTAGTTGGACGTGTGAGGGATTGGTTTGGAGTGATCTGGCCGGGGTGTTTTGTCGGTAGTGGTGAATATCAGCAGCCTGAGGTGGCCGTGCCTCTCGGTGGCTCCCCCAGTGTCTGGCCCGCTGCCCCACGCCTGCTCTGTCTGTCTCTGTCAGCCTCATGCCCTGCTGTTTGCCACCATCTCTCTGGTGATGGGCTCTATGCCACACATGGCTGCTGTGACAGTTAAGTGCTGGTTTGAGCTGCCAGTTGGAGTCCCTGCCATTGCCAAAGCCCTGGTGCCTTATATTCGTTTAATCAGTGCCTGAAAAGCACACAAGGCCTGTTGGTATGTCCTTGGAACCTTAATCACCTCTGCCATGAGCCTTTTGGCTTGTCACCTGTGCTGGTGAACTTTGCATACTACTACATTTGGCAAGCACTTTTTGAACAAGACATCCATTTTGAACTTTACTAACTATGTAGGTGGTCTGTAGTGAGTTGCATTATGACCAAGTACAGGGCTGCCCAGTCTTAGTACTAGAATCACCTTACCACTACCTGACAGATAATAATAATAATAACTGATAAGTAATCATACTCAAAGAATCAATAAGTCTCCAGTTTTACAGTTATTTGCATAAATGATTCTGGATCACTTCAGAATGCTATTTCAGAATATATTGGATTTTAACTCTTACCCAATGAATGAGTGTATACTTTCTTGAAATACGTTTAAATCTGTTACAATACAGATTTCAAAATCGGTGCAGTTTTTTCTGTTACAATACAGATTTCAAAGTTGAATTGCCACCATCAACTCTACTAGCTTAGCACTATTTCTTATTCGTGTTTGAGCCTGAAACACGTGACAGTGTTTTCCTTGAATTCAATGACCAGGAAAGCCAGCTGTGGCACATCTTTGAGGTGAGCTCGAAGCACTCCACTTCCAGCTGAACAAACAGGTGCGAGGAAATGGCGGTTTGTTGGGACATTCTGAGACTCCTATTTTTGAGTCCTGCATAATTACTGATGTTTCAGAGCTCCAAAACAATCAGTTTGAATGTATGATCAGCCAGGGCTCTTTTCTCATTTCCAAGACTGTAGATTGTTTTGGAATTGGGGGAGGTGGGTTTGTGAGTTGCTGTCAGTTCTCCGGCTTGAAGGACAGAAAAGATACACCTGCTTTTTTTTTTTTTCAAACTGATAGATCATTAATTCGTTAGCTTTGATGTGTTTAATAAACAAGAGAATTCAGTAAGAGCATTTAGCATTCACCCTTTGGAGTTTGTTTAACTTGTGATTGTGGGTAAATTAAAACAAAATAGAGAGCGAGATGTTGCACGTGCCTCCCTCCAGGTAGTGTTTGTGAAACAGGTCTTCACATTCATCCTTTTCCCTGAAAAGAAAAACGAAATGTCTTCCGTTCTTGTGGTTTCCCTGCCCTGCAGTGTTTAGGCAGGGTTCCAGTAATATGCTCCTCTCACACAAGCAATGTTTTTGATGCCTGTGCTCGTTTTCTAAAATGTCTATTCACCAGCTGCTTGTGGACAGGTCTAAAAACTCCTGGTTGTCATGGAGGAGCACTGTTTGGTTTGTGTTAGCCTCCGCATTAGCCTTTCTGAGCTCATTGTTATACAGGAAGCTGTGTTACCTGAATCCTGAACTGGCTGACTTTTGGTCTCAACTGCTCTCTAGCAGACCACCTGAGAGCCGGGGACTCAGAATCAAGTTGCAAGTCTTTAATCCTGCAAAGCATGTGCCTGTGATTCCCTCGCTGGGTGAAATTCTGAAAGAACCTTTGAGAACAGGTTTTTCTGCTCATTAACAGTTCAACAAAAAAGCTTTCCTCCGTTGTCCTGCTTCTTGTGGAAACTTTGGAAAATAATGCTCAGTTAGGGCAGATCCAGTGTAGATGGGATATTGGCATACGCGGTACGCTGCATCTTCATTAATCTTCTACGTCCTACTAATCATCAGCGAAGCATGGCACATTTTCCCATCACTGCATCTAAATGGCTTCGAGTGATGGACATTTTGATAAGTGAAAGTGCTCTATGACTGAAGCCATCCCTTTGTCGGCCGAGCAGAAAGGGGAGACTTCAGGGAGGATAAACTTTGCTTAGATGAGAGGAAAGGCAAGCCTTTTATCTTGGGCAGGCACTGTATTTTACACAATGTCTCTCCAGTACAGCCCAACAAAGAGCTCCTTATGTACTTCCTCTGGGCTGGCAGGCCTAATACCGCAGTGCTGGGGATGGTTGCGAGGAGACGTCTTTTAGATACTGAGCTGCTTCGGTTGGTGCAGCGGATAAAGAACAATTCATTGGGTCAGAGAAGTGTGTGTGTGTGTGTGTGTGTGTGTGTCTGTGTGCATGAGCTGTGCCCTGTTGAAAGGTGGCCAGAAAGAAGTAGCTGTGGTAAAGTGTACCTCTACCCTTGTCTAACTTAAAATGTACATAATGTACACAATGTCATTATTCTTCCTACTATTAACATCAGTTTTTCTACATTTCTATATGTAACAGAATAAGAACAGCCTAGTTGATCTACTTTTTAACCCACTATAATGTAACGCAGTATTTGAAACAACAAACATTACCGAACAATAACAAACATTTAGCTTAATGTTCATCAAAGTGCCTCCCTTAGTTTGGAGACATGGTTGTAATTTATTATTTTTATTATTATTATCATTTTTATCATTATTTTTCATCTTTTTTTTTTGTTGTTATTGTTGTGATTACAAATACAGGTATCAGTAAGTGTCCCCAGTGTTTTGGCAGACATTTCCAGCTTGTCTTACACAAACATGGTGCATTAAAAATTGAACTGCAAGGTTTTCTGATGGAACTGGCACCTCTTCTTTCCTCTTATTCCTCTCATCATGTCACCTTCTTAAAGCCTGTCTTGTTGTGACTTACATTAACTTTTGTTGAACTCTGACAAAGCCCCTTAAAACTGCCCCCGCCCCTTCCCTCCGTCACGGTCGGATGCCTCCGCCCTGATGCTGTCCGTTCAGTGCGGGGGTGTGTGTTGATCGCCTCGGTGTGTGTCCTCCTTCGTGCGGCGGTGTGAATGACGGCCGCTGTCTGTGTTGACTGGATCCCCGCTGCTCCCTATTCTTCCTCTGAGTGACAGTCGCTCGTACCTCTTCTGAGCCGCCCCTAAGGACCGCCTGTGTCATGGCAGGGCCACCTCGCCCTCTAAAGAGAAAAAAAAAGGAAAAGAAAGAGTCTTGGCTGAAAGTCTTTAATGTTGCTCTCTTTCCTCCCAGGACGCTCAGAGCGTGAGCCTGACCTCCAAACAAACATGAGGCTGTCTCGCTCGCCTTAGCCAGACTTCATTTAGGAGGCTGCATCACAGTGGGCTACACCAGAAGCAGTGTACAGGGGTGTCTTTCAGATCATGCACTTCAACTGTATCATCTTCCTTCACAAAGCTGGATCACAAGTGAATTATACTTGTAAATACCAGCTGTACAGTATAAACATTTAGGAGTGTTTTTAAAATAATGTGTTTCAACTACATGGTCTTTATTTAGAAGATTGAATTACAGCAGCAGAAGTTTATAAGGCTATTTTCATGATGTCTGCCCTTTACATTATCTTTATTTTGAAGGATTATATCAGTGGAGATAAATTTTGTATTTAAACTACCGTGTCATCATTTTTGAATGTATGATCCCTGTAGGTCACACCAGTGGAAGTGTTTGGTTTTCTTTTATTACGCATTTCATTTTAACTAAATGATCTTCCTTCAAAAAGCTGAACAATGGTGGGAATGAAGACCAACTACCATGAACTTCCTTCACAAAGTTGGATCACATCAGTGGAAGTTAACAGAATCATTAGGTTTTAGAGGCAGGAGTTCTCATGTATGTGTGTGTGTTAATGCAAAGTGTTCTGTACATTTGTGATGCTGATTGTTTACAATAAACAGAATGAATTCTCGAGCTTTGCTCTTCTGAGCAATACATCTTGACTGGGCCCTGGCTATAAATCATAATCTGCCATTCAGTATTAATGACTTTAAGGATAAAGCCACCTGATAAAGCTGACTTCACATCATTGATGTGAAATGGTGATTCGTTGCAGTGTGCTTCGAATGTAATGCCTGGTTTGGGCTTTAATGCCTCTCAGTCTGTGAAGATTCATGCCTGATTTGTGTGGTCTTGCACTGTTCTCTGAATGCCTTAACCATGTTTCCCAGAACATGCACACACTTATGTTATGACTGGAGTCAATTAACCCCCATTGTTCTCCTCCTATTGTCCCAAAGCAGATGTCTTCTTTTTCCCCTGGAGTGACAGGTGGTCATTTGTGTGCAAATTAGGATCTCCAGTATTTCGTGGATCATGGATTTTGTAATTAAACAATTTAACCGAGATGGCCACATTTATGTGGCTTGGGGTCTGCCTATAAATTACATATAGGCATATATACATGTGTCACTAAATGTCATTATGAATATTCTAGTTACGCCCACTTACTGGACAAATTTGAGCAATGTGGTAGATGATTCATACCGTATGTAAATATTATGTCAGAATATATGTTTGCTTCTTAAGTCTGGCTCACGCTGGCCTAATTATACAAATGGCCACCTGTTATTGTTGCAGGATTGGACATCTGGCTCAACAAAGAATAGAATAAGAGCAGTCTATTGGAGTGATATGTGGCATGGTATTCACATTACGCCTATATTAGTAGTATGATTGGAGGTATTACAATCTGAAGATGACTCAAGTTCCTCACAACGCCAACAGCGCTAGACTAGGATTAGCAGCAAATCTTCAGATATCAGATATTGTTTATAGGCAATTAGTTGCAGACACGCGTTCTGATTTTTAGCATTGTTGGATGGGGACAGCTTGTTCCATATGGACCTAAATTAATCCAAATGATCTATAATGAAGATGTATTCACTTGGGTATATGACTCTGTGTGACCCTATATGGCTACAACAGTGGGTGGAATGGGTAAACAGTCTAACTGGAATTCACACCTCGGTGCATGGTGTGCCATGTGAAATCAGTTATGGCCTGGGGTTTGAGCAATGGGTTCGTTTTTGTGCTTTAAAAGCTGCATTCTTTCTTTTTTTTTTTAAAAAAAAGAAAGTCGTAATGAGGCTTACATTAATGTCACCATCTACATATTTAGCATTTGCCAGGAAGTGCACTGAGGCACTTTACAATGCTTTTACAAAGCTCCCAGACAAGTAATAAAAAACGGGTGGTCTATACAAATTATTCTTCTTCAGAACTGAGAATGACTAAAAGCGGAGTGAAATAATAAATAATGATTGAATAATGTTGTATTAAGTTGACACAGGTGGTAAATGAATTACTTTATTCAGTCCTTTTTAGTATGTAGATGGACAGGATTGAACCTATTGTTGCTGTCAAAAGAAAACAATTTATCCGTTTTATTTTTCATTTTTTGACATCATTGAACACAGCTGCAACCTGTTACATTGTGTGAAAGTTTTGTGATAAACTGACCAATAGAAATGCTACAAAATGAGTACAATGTTTATTGATGAACTTACACTAGTAGTACAAAATATCTTTATTTTTCTCTGTGAAGTTGCTATGTTTTGTTTTTGTTTCCCTGGCGGTGATGAAATATAGACTCACCTCATACAGTGTTATATTCAAGGTAAAAGAAGAAATAAGGTTTTAAGCACAAGCGTTTCTCTGTAGGCCACAACAAGACCATAGCAGAAGGTCAAAGTCCATGAACAACCATATAAAAGTAGAAAGTGTTTTGTTGATCTCTGGCTTGTAGCAGGTGTCCAGCGGGCTTGGATCAATGCGGCAGTGCTTTATGGCAGCTGCACCCAAAGACTTCAGCACTTCCGGGCCATTCAGTGTATTGATTGGCGTATTGATTTTTCCATGTAAACTGCACAAATACTTGACAGAAAGAGAGTAAGAATCCAATTAAAATAAGTCTGAGAAAATAATCCTAATCCAATCAAAGCGAGGATATGTATTGATCTGCGTGGGCAAAATGAATACAATGTTTGTGTGTGCGCGTGTGTGTGTGTGTGTGTGTGTGTGTGTGTGTGTGTGTGTGTGTGTGTGTGTGTGTGTGCGTGTGT
>JBBPCW010000010.1:12632383-12645458 GCA_037974425.1 Phenacogrammus interruptus | reverse complement strand
ATAAAACTCGTAGACATAGTCTCCTTCATAGCGTCTCAAAAAGCATCTGGTAAGAAATTTACAGTCAGATAATCATCAACAGCCAGCGTGCATGTTGATGCCTCAACGGAAAGGAAGTGTGGACCGCTAAACTGATTATAGCAGTGCCAGAGACGTGACGGTATCAAGCAGTTCAAAAGGCAGACCAGGTGTGTAACAGCTCAAGCATGGATCTGTTAAGGGAGTTATGTTTTACTCTCTTTCATTTTTAGGAAAAGTGAAATGTGTATTTTTCAACGTTGACATGCTGTAGTATAAAAATCCTCAAGCAATGATAACTGAGAACATTTAAAGAGCGTGAAGTCGAACTATGTAGAAATGAGCTAGTGAATGATCCAGTCCACCTGAATTATTACATCCTGTTAGAGTGTGTCCCCTTTTACAGTCTTGGTAGCGATGATAAGACCTTGAAGAACTTAACTCTTAAGGGTTATTCATCAAAAAGTGTCTACGGATTTCTCTGGCTGAGGCAGTTTCAAAATGTTTCAAAAAGGTCATTATTTCTTCGTATCAGTTTGAATGCTGCTGAACATTAAGCTGTATGCTTTATGCTGTGTGTGGTGAGGATATACAGCTGCACATGTATTGTATGTGTGTGTGTGTGTGTGTGTGTGTGTGTGTTTGAGAGAGAGAGAGAGAGAGAGAGAGAGAGAGAGAGAGAGAGAGAGCGAGAGAGAGAGAGAGAGAGAGAGAGATGGAGTATTTATAGTGAGATGTTGCGGAACGCGCTGCCTGATCATAAAACACCTGTGTAAACATTCAGACTATTACTCTACTCTGAGGAAAGAATCCAGTCAGCTCTCTCTCTCTCTCTGTGTCTCTCTCTCTGTGTGTCTCTGTGTCTCTCTCTCTCTCTCTCTCTCTCTCTCTGTCTCTCTCTGTCTCTCTCTCTGTCTCTCTCTCTTTGTCTCTCTCTCTCTCTGTGTGTGTCTCTCTCTGTGTCTCTGTCGCTCTCTCTCTCTCGCTCTCTGTGTCTCTCTCTCTTTGTCTCTCTCTCTCTCTCTCTCTCTCTCTCTCTCTCTCTGTGTCTCTGTCTCTCTCTCTGTCTCTCTCTCTCTGTGTCTCTGTCTCTCTCTCTTATTCTTTCCACTCTTCCTCTCTGTCTTTTTATCCTCCCTTGTTCTCTCCTTTTTCTATCCTGTTGTCACTGCTTTCCATCTCCCTCTTTCTCTCCCTGTCTTTCTTTTGCTCTCTCTTCCTTTCCCCCTCTAGTACCAGGTCAGAACATGAGGAGCTTTGTACCCCTCCCTTTCCTGCATATGAGAAAAATCTCCCCTCCCTCGTTTTCCCTCCTTTTTTTCCTGAGAAGAACAATGAGGACACGCGCAGTTGGGAGGGGCCCCTGAGTGTGGCCCCTTCAGCCCTTATAGCTCTCTGTTCTGAAGTAATGTATGTGTGTGTGTGTGAGAGAGAGATGCACGTGGACCACAGGGGACCTCTAAATGTCTGTAAAAGGGGACTGCCGGAGCGGAACCCATTCCCAGACCATCACACATGCACACACATGGCCGCACAGCTTCAGTACTTTTCCTGTTCAGGGGAACTCCAAACCCTCACTCCCTCTTTACACCACGTCAAAAGTGACAAACAACACGAATCGGCCTGATAAGATCACACTGCCACTGCTGTAGTGTAAATACCTCCAGTCCTCTCTTTGCACTACATGCCCTTGCAAGCCAGTGACGTATCGTGAAATGCTTTAGAAATAAGGTGCAAATAGTAAACATGTAATGGACTTTGTAACCCTTAAAGAACTGGATTTTTTACTCCAATTTTGATAAGTTGTTTTAATGTAATTATATAACTGCACATAATAGCAGAAAAGAGTCGCATAGATAGACAGATAGATAGGCCTAAAGAAAATAAGTAATATTGTAATATTAAATAAGATAAATATCTGGAATACTAACAATATAAAGATACAAAGACAGCAGTAAATTAAGGTGCAGGCACAGGAGGGTGACAGGAATATTAACAGTAGAGTAAAGGAATATATACAGTAGAGGAATATATCCAGTAAATTGTATAATACTGCACAACAGTTATTGCGCATAAGCTGCGTAAGTAAACTACATGCCTTCATCCTGCTCTGTGAAGCCACTGAGGAGTCACTTAATTTATATTCCAGTCAAATGACATCATTAGCCTTTACTCTGCCTCTGTGCAATAGTCTGTATGTCCAGTCGGGTGGTGCAGCACAAAGTGGCTGTAAGCAGAGTGCACATGTATGGCATGCAGCGGCGGGAGGAAGTGTGCTAATCGCCACTGCTCTCTCCCACCAGCCCCCCGGCCCTGTGAGTTGTGTCTGGACTTCGTGTAACACTATCTCCAGAGAGGAACACAAAATGGAGGGCTTTGTGAGGGGAGATTAGCTCAGGAGGAGCCCTCGATAAGGAAGAAGCCAAACAAAGACAACCTGAAAATGTTACAAGCAGGCAAGCACAATCAGGGCACATGTCACAGAACACTCTGCACAGAACATGTACAGGGGAGATGTGATACTTATTGCCACATCCCAGCCAGTTTTCTACTGCAGGTCATTTTAATAAAGGCCTGGTCGATACTCTCACCAGTGCTTATTTTAAGGAGCTAAGGATTCCACTAACAGCATTATAGTCTAAACTGAAGTCATCTCCTATAGTTTTAGTTAAAGAAAGAAAGAGAGAGAGAGAAATCTTTAGCTCATTTGTCGATGTTCATCAGATATTATTGTCAGTTTTCAATTTGCAGTTTGGGGTTATAGTAAGTGAGAAAACCCACACCAGCAGGATCTCTCAAACGTGTGGATATTTGTACTATTAACACACAAACGTGTGTACGCTAGTCATAATGATTCCTGATTGATCTGATTACTAATATAATCTATAATATAATCAACAGTGATAGCTGTTCTTGTATTTTGAATGGCAGCTAGTTGCAGAGCTACAGCTTGTGAACACTATAATAATGGGGATATTCACTAAAAATGCAAAGCTGTAAAAAACGCTGAAGATTTACAGATTGGTAGTAAAGCCCGATTTGATTTTATTAGTAGTGAGCTTGAGTTGAGTACGCATGGTGTTTGGATGATGTTGGGGTCAGCGGCTACAGGGTAGGACTTTACTCTAGTCATATCATGCTTATTGACACTTCGTTGCGCTGGTGTATGTTGGTGACATTACAGTATTTGGAGGTCATATGTGTCTGTTTGACCCTCAGCGTGAAACGTGGGTCTCTTGTTCTGGCGGCTGAGGCCTCATGTGGGCCAGTAATGAAGAGCAGTGGCAGTGCTGTAACTGCAACAGAGACGCTGCTCCTGTCCTCCTACTCTAACCCGGGCATGCAGCCCGAACACCATCACACACCATATGTGTCAGCCAACCGCAAAAACTCACAGCCATTACGTCTCTGCAGCCACCAGATTGAAACCAGGGATGCAAATGTTTCAAGGCACAGAGGAATGATCAGAGTCCTTCGTGTCCTCATGAAGGATTGAATTAGAGTGAGTGGGAGCTGATTTTGGTTCAGTTTAGGAAGGAATTCTTTGTTTCTTACACGCCATGCATTTGAGAAGAAAAAAATATTTTTTTAACCCTTAGAGGTCTAGAGTTATTTCTGTCATTATAATGAATTGTGATTGTGTATTTCTATAACGTATAAGGTATGTAATAGGGATGGGTGGTGATTTTTGAAAAAAAAAAAATGTTGAATTCAATTATAATATCTTTTTAAAAAATATATATTTTACCAGTGCCTTGCAGGAGTATCGTGTTACAACAACCACCATACACAAACCGCCATTAATCAACAAAAGAAGAAGAATGAGTTACTATTACCACTGCTGCCCTGCGAGCGAGAGGCATGGCCCTCTATTTTTTGCAACTGAGACTATGATCACTGATCCTTTATTTTGGACATATTGACATACCTTTATAAATAGAAATATGGGTTCTAATATACAGATGAATGTATTTGACGTGATATTTTGTGCTCCATAGTTTGAATAGTAATATTAACTACGTCATTCATCTTCTGATTTCTTGACCAATTTAACATCCGCAATTTGAAATGGTCTGGTTCCAAACTATACTTTAATCGGTTTACTGTTGAAATCAGGCACTTTAATTGAATTTGTGAAGAACAACAACAACAAAAAAACTTTCTCCCAGGCTTTCAATATTTTAAAGCAAGTACACTTTAGTCTAAAAGGACTTTGGACCTCTCTAGCTATTACAAAGGCGTCTTTGAAGAATTACTGAATAATTACTTTGAATATGTGCAATCACAAATGTGGTACCGCCTGAACGATTAGAATCTGCGCATTTAACAGAATTTCTTTTTTTTTTGTTGCAAATATTGTTCAATCTAAAAAAACAGAATGTATAATATTATGATAATATAAAAGATTTTAAATCATAGTGTTGGTGTGAATGCACATAGTACTGTTTGACTTCTTAGGATTTGTTTTTGTGTTCAGAAGCTGATAAACCTCTCTTGTGCTTCCACATGTGTTTCGGTGGCCTCAGTGCACATGTCCTGTTAAAGCACTAAAGGCTGAGCTAAAATGTATCTATGCTAACTACAACCTCGCGCTCTACCACCTCAGTTGCTCTTGCTCTGAAAGCTCTTTTTCTCTTGCATGTACTTGTAATCAGGAAATGAGCTTGCATACCAGGCTCCAGGCTTGAGAATCACCTGCTTGAGTAGCTGTAAGCCCTCACTGTATACATGACTGTCAAGCTTCAGAAACTCTGGGCTTTTAACTCTTTCTTGTCTCGTACTCCCTCTCTCTCTCTCTGTCACTCGTCTAGGACAGAGTACAAAGGCTGATGTGATGAAATCCTCAACTAGTTTCAGGTTGAAAGTTGCTTAAAACTCGTATAACTTGGCAGTAACACAAAGCCATTTAAAACAGAGGTCAAAAGCAAGATATTTGTATTTCACTAATTAGCAAGTATAATTCTTTAGTGTACAAAATCATCTGGAATGTCTTACTTAGATAAAAAATAATAATAACCAATAATAACCAAGCTACGTTCAGTCCACAACCGGCTGCTAAAGGAAATTAATAATATAATTAATTAATATCAGTCTAAGAAGCCATATTAGCCATATGACATACATCAATGTGATCATGTGGCAGGGGAGGGAGTTTGTAATAAATGTTTCATCATGCAGAGACAGCTACACCAAAAAGCTAGATGACATCAGACAGCCATGTAACAACACATCAACACATATTCGGTGAAACATTAAACAGCGTAGGCTGTGAATGAAATAAAAAGAATAATAAAGAAATAAAAAGAAAGCACGATCTTTATCATTCTTTACTTTGGGTTTCTTTCCCTTTTTATGCGTTTGACAGCGAGGGTCAATTACTTTGAGACCTCTGTCCACTTTGTAGTGGCAAAACAATACCGTATCGTATAAAACAATACAGCAGTGGAATGAAGACTGACTCCCTAGTACACTGTAGAACCACTTTTTCTTTAGAACTGCTTGTGCTTTGGTGGGGTACAGTAAAAACATGTAGGGTATACAGAACAGGCAGTATTGAACTAATTAGTTCAGCTTATTGCATTACATAGACCTTAATACGAGTGTTGTGATTGTTGGCTCTGTTCATTTAGGTGGTTAAGGGTTGATTGAGAATGCGGTGGCATGTCTGCTCCCCGTGATACATGTTGTTGTTCAGTCAAACACAGTCTGTGTAAATGAAGAGTGAGAAATGGTTTGAAAGTTTTTCTGTTTGTGCTGGCGTTCATATGAAGCTGTGGGGGTTTAGCAAGTATGATGTCATTTTTGGCCTCTTGGGGAAACTGTGACAATATACACTGCCTGTGAGAATTTTGGGGAGACGTTTCAAGTATTTGATGTAAATGTTGTTTGGTTTGCAGTAACCTAAATCACTGAATTGAAAGATGGTTAGATTTCTTAGCAAGAACTGCAAAACACCTAATAGAAGTGCTACAATGTGCGTAAACCACTTTTGAGCTAATTTTTTTTCAATGTGTGCTTTTAGCAGTAGACTGTAAAATAAAATGGTCAACCTGCCCTTAATATAGTTTTAGGGAGGGGAGATGATGAACTGTGATGAGCTGAATGTTGCAAAATGCTAATTAGTAGCCGTGGTGCAGTGTTTTATAAAACATTTATAGATCCTTTTTCTCAATTAATATATTACAGCTTCTTACTGTTTCGAGAAAGGAATTCTGTTGAATTATAATAGTCGCTACACACATGGTTGTTTGTTAGTAACATAATGCTGCCTGCTGCGCTGGTGGGTCAGTGTTATTGTAAACCATGCACTCACGCTGGACTAACCGTTGCATGGAGTGCATTCTAAATGCAGGGCGGGGAGATCGCAGGAGAAGACTTATCTCTTGAGCAGACGCCTGTCATCTGCTGGGCCTAACAGAGCACTCTTTCATTCCACCGTCCCCCGAAAGAGGCTCCCAGAGATTTAAGGGCCAGCATTGTTTGTGCTCTGTGATGCTTAATCAGTTTGGATTGGACACCATATTAAAGCTCTGGCTTTAGTTGGGAAGACTTGGATGCTTGTTTGTCCCCTGTGTGTCGGGAGTAGGGGGTATCAACAGTTATTTTCTGTTGGTTATAAAACTGGAGGTCATACTAAGAGGTTAAACATGAACTGAAACACTGTTGGTCGTTAAATGAGAGTGCTTGAAGAAATGTGTGTCATAAGTTGTTTCAGACACTGACCCCTTAGTATTTAGAGTTTTCCACATACAAAAATGAGTCCTTACATTTTAACAGAGTACAATAGAAAGGAATAGTAGTCATGTGTCCTAGCTTATCTTTTTGTTGTATACTCCTAAAAATGTTTTTTTAAACATTATTGGTTAAAGACAATGGTTAAATATGGAACCATGCTGACAAAAATAAGTATTTTAATCTTTCTTTGCCTGATTAAATTGTTCTTGTCTATCATGGAGAGACTTCTCTATGTTTTAGTAAAAATGTTCTATGTACCAGGAGTTTTGGGACAATGTAGGTGACTTTTTTTTACATAACATGCATTTTAAAAATTGAAATTCAATTTAAATGTTATGTTTTATTGCCTTTTTTGAATATCCATTTAAGTAACTGAAAGATAAGGTGAGTACAGATATCTAAAAATTCGAAAAGCCATTCCCAGCCCTTGCCCCAAATGCATTGTTTTGCTATTGATATCAGTGGCATTTCCCACTCGAAAAGTGTGTTTTTGTGTCAGTAAATGTGTTTGCAGAGACAAGGGCTATAATGGAGTGTTGGATCCTCAGTACTTTGTCGCCCTTCCTTCTTCATCTGAGGCCCTTAAGAGCTGATTACACAAATGTTTACGTTTTCTACAGAGTGCCGAAGGAGTGATAAAGGGAGGCTGATGCTTATCCCCTTCCCGCAGAGTAGAAGCCACTAATATAGAACGTTGACTGAGGCTTGCAGGCAGACTTTCATGTGCTCTGTTACATTTGCAGCTGCTCTTCTCACACCTTAATTGACAGTTTCTTGATTGGAGCCCCTTGGTCGGCTCTACCCACTAACTCGCTAACCACAGCCTGTGGCCACAGGATTGGTGGGAGTGCCGCAGCACCCTGACCCTGCTTTTGACACAGGGTTTTTATGTAGAGCCATATTGAAAGTGTGGCACTTGTTCCTATTAAATATTTGATGATGCAGAGTCGTTTGAGTCGAAAACGGCCAGTTAAAAACGTTGGCTTGTTTCAGGTTAGCTATGCGGAATTGGAGAACAAAGTCATGGTGTCCATGTAGTTTGCTGAGGGAATGGTTGGAGGCCCGGCAGAGGGGTAGTTAGGAGGACTAAATTTAGCCTGATCTCCGGTGCAATGCACTACGTGCATGGACTCACAGCTCTACATACAGTACGCATGCTAATGATGTCACTTTTCAGTGCAGCTCGAAGCAGTCAATGTCTTAGTCCAGATATCACTAGTCTAAAAATACGCCCTGCACGTACATGTGTGGGGGATTTGTTTTTTTCTTTCGCATGTTGATCCTATAGAGTAAAGTCCACCTGGGATCTGCTCTCTAGTCTGAGGTATATGGTTCAGCTAAAAATCCTTACTTTGCAGTTGTGGTACAAAAACAGAAACAGGTCTGTATGTTTGCTCACTAAAAGAAGTTAACAAACTTGGCTGTATAGTTTAGCCTTATTTAATCACACTTTTAAAAAATCAGAACGCATTTACTGGCATGCATTTTCATGACTCAAGCACTGCTGGACTTGAGCACATGTCGTAAGTCAATGTTTTATGAAGTGCCGATTCAAATACGCAGCAGCCCCAGGAACTAGGGGTGTGCACTAAGGGTTAAGGCTGCAAACGTCTTCCACAGAACTGCAGCTGCCAAGGTTAAACAAGGTGATAGCGAATTGTTTACTCGCTGAAATGTTCTATCAAGTTTGGCTGGTTTGTCATGAAGCCTGGCCTTCTTGGGGCTGGCGGGAGTTGCTGTATAAGTTGTACTAGCAGCTTGTTATCAGTCTGCAAGGCAGTCAGTGTGATTGTGCCTACCTTTTAAAGATGTAATTATTGCCTTTGTTATTCTCACACCGCCCTTCTCAGCAAAAAAAAAAAACAAGACCATTGGACAGTTATAACAGATTCATTGATGAACAGTTGGAGAACAAGGCTAATAAAACTAATGCTAATCCTAGCAGCTAGCATTCGTCTGTGTTTATTTGTTTGCCTCTCGGTTCTCCTTGGGTGGAGATCCTCTTTGACATCGAACAATTTGAGTCAACAGCCCCAAGTGACATCTAATCCATCGGCTCTGCCTCTGCGCACCCGCTGAGGCACTTTTATTGTGTTTGAACCAGACTGTGTTGTCTCACCGCGTTTATGACCCAGTTTATCTTCCATTAAACGGCCCCTGATAAGGCGCTTGTATCAAACTGTGCTGCCTCTGCCGGCTGTTTGCTCATCGCTAACGCTGGTTTGCCCAGAGACCATGTGAATCCCTCTTCTTCCCAGAGTCCTGGAGTCCCTGCTTTCTTTCTGCTGGGTCCATGTGCTTGCACAGCGAAAGAATGTACCGCCTGGAGAAATGGCATGAGCCACGACTGAGTGATGATGGATGGACCTTAATGTCCTGAGTCTGCTGGGCTGCAGAGACTCGGAGCTGATTCTACAAAGCTCATTCCCTGCTGTGAAATCTTCACTCTTGATAGATATCTGCAGCAGATGAGTTGCCCTCCTGGATTTTATGAAGATGAGGGTTAATCTGCTGTAAAACAAGGAAACCTTCCTTTATGGGGTGCTAATGGTGTGTTAGCACAAAGTAACCAATTTATTTAGTTGGTTGTTTATTTATTACACTTCAAAGGGGAAGTCTCTCCAGGCCAGAGAGGAATGGTGAAAGGTCAACCATGCCTACAGACCAATAGGAGGACACTAGTGTTTATTTTTTTTTAAAGACGATAGCTTTGCTGTACTGAGAACCTATTTTTTCAGTTCTTCAGTTTTATTTTTTTTAATTTTGAGTGAGCGTCTCATGATGACTGGATCAGTATGAATTTTAAAGTTACTGTAGCAGATTTGAAGTTAAGAATGCTTTTTCCTTCCTTAACATTTTAGAGTTAGGTGGTTTTCTAACCACTGTGATGAGGTGCAGATAGATGCAGATCTAATCGGTTTTATTAGTTTTAGCTGCTGACTTTTATAGCCTGTTGGACACATTTTGATTCTTGGGACAGGCTATCGTTGTAACCTGTTTTGATGGTATCTTTGTATCCTGGTATCTTGATCTGATAGTATCTGTTTACTTTGCTTGGGAACTTTTGTCTGTAGATGTACAGGTTTGGTTTACACAGTGCTGTAACCTAATGCGAGTGCATCAGGGCAACAGTGTTACTCAATTAGCTATCGCTGTCCTGAGTACTCGGGTAGCCCTGGCAGATGCGTTTACGGGCAGTTGTTGTGTTTATGGTTTCCTCTGCAGATCCTCGTATTAGGGCCAGTGGATGAAACAAGACGTGATTTAGGGAGCCCCCGGACAATGTGAGTGGCCGCAGCCGTCGCTTCCTACCTTTGTGTGGATGAGGACCCAGAGGTGGGGCAGCGGATGCACAGCCCCGGCCCCTGGCCCTGTAGAGGGAAGGAAACTCAGTGTCAAAGGCGGCCCTGTTATCTAAGGCAAAGGCGCACGTTCTGCAGAAGCGACTGTGTCATTGACGCAACAGGAGGGATCAAATACAACAAACTAGGAGTATAAAGACACAATGCATCAGTCTATAGGTGCAGATTCCGCTGCAGCAATTTTAGAATATTAGAATTAATAATTAGCATTTATAAGAGTATTCAGTAAAATATGCACCAAAACAATGCCTGGTGTGTCTATATTCTAAGTGCTGTCTGATATATTTTAAGTTTTAACTAAACCTAAAATTATTGACAGTCTAAAAATATATCGGATCAAAAATGTAATTATATCTATATCTATATGTATAAATACCTACACATATACACATATGTGCACACATAGTGAGTGGTACATTTCCTCGCATTCGAAAGAATTAGTATTGGTGCACAGTTTGAGATTGCAAGACCTACGCAACTCTTTTCTTGATTAAAAATAAATGAAAAACTTTTCTCACCACCCTAAAGTTTCGAGAGTGGGTTTTGCCCCTGAGAGGTGCAGTAAGGCCCGAACCTTCTTTCAGCTCTCCTGCGCTGTATTTGTTTTTGCTCTGACTGCTTGGTGCGCTGGGTTTTCTAATAACCTTGAGAGAAGCCCATGCAGGCCCCAGTTCAACGAGTGCATATGGCATATTTCTGCTCACTGTGCCGAGGCTGCCCCTGACAGAGGCCCCCCACCCCACACAAGCGTGCGCACACACACACACACGCACACACACACACTGAGGTTTTTTCCTCTGTCCTAAAGAGTGCTCCCAGCAGACTGTTGCTGTACGGCTTCTCCCAGACTCCATGAAGGAAATGCATTATGTGTAAAAGGAATTCCATATGGTGACATACGATCTGTGTAATTCCTTCAATTGATAAAAAAAAAAGCCCTACCTTGCGTGTACCATTCTTTGTGTGCTTGGCATGAATAGCTTGAAAGAAGCCTCTACTGTTTTTTTTTCCTGCTAGTTGTGTCTTGGCCTGGCTTAGCCCGCCGCATTACTGCACTGTCCATGCTGTGACTGTGTGGGCTCCAGAGTTTGCCATGGAGAATGTTTGCAGACAGAGGCCCGGGGTGTTCCAGGTAAGCCGTGCCAAACTGGAGTGGCTTGGACAGGGCCCGCACACGGTGGAAGGGGAAGTGTTTCAGCGCCTCTGCCAACGCGCCCTGGGACGGCAGCCGAAACCCTGCTGCCTGCTGCCTGTGTCAGCACTGAGACTGGGTTGTGACCAGGGCTCCCCGATACAGGCAGAATATCATACTGCGGTTATGTCGCTACATATTGAGATTAAAAAATGTCTCTTCTGCGATACATTCCGTAATCTTGTGGAACGACTGGATATATCAGTACTCAGTCAGTGCTCTTAAACTGTGGTATGCTAAACCCTCCAAGGTGACATGCCCCATGACCTTATGAAAATTTGTATTCATAAGAGGAATATTAAAAAAAAAAAAACAATGGTTGTTTTATGTAGTCTGTGATTACACATGAGAATTCCTTTTGTATATCTGTCAAAATAAAATGTTTAGTTTTAGAGTAAGAGGAGGATAATTCATTGGCTACTCTGCAACAGGTGATGCTAATCCTGACACAGACAGCATTGGTAGGTTTAGCAAGGGGTTATAATGGAGGTTTGCTCAATTTTAGTCTTATTTACCACATGTTTCCCTTTTGGTGCCCTTTGGTGCTATTACTTTCATTTGTAAGGAGGGTTTCTCACCACAACTAGCACCAGGTAACTTAACAAAATAGACTGTTTCAGCATTTATTGCTGTCTTCATCACTCACATTACACAGCTTTGCTCGTCTGAAATGTGCATGTCACACACGTGTTTTACGAAATGGCTTATAGCTGGTAGTTGGTTTGGTTATAAGTGGTACTTGGTCTAAAATGTTTGAAAGCCACCGAAGTAAACATATATAAAGAACATGGCACATAATATTTATCAGCATTATCTACAACGTAATGTCACTTTAGGTTTTGTTCTTGTCTTGTAGTGCATTTTTAATCATTTGTAGACCTCTCAAGCCATTCAGTGAGCTTGCGTGTGCGTATCTATGTGAGTGCACAGCCCTGTCCCTAAAGAAGAAAAGAGAAAGCAGCCAGAGTTCATTGTTTCTATAAATTCCAGCTTCTACAGCACCAGTAGCAGAACCTAATCTGACTTCACCCATCCTCAGATTTTTGAAAATTTCTTGGTAGTTTTTCTTAGAACTGGGCATGAGAGATCATCCCTACTTGGGCTTACACTTTCCAGTAGATTTGTAGCAAGTGTTCCTCCCTCATTATATATCCAAGACATTCAGGAAACAGGTAATAATAAAATAAATGGTGAATCTTTTCAAATATTGTCATGTGATGAAATATCTTGATAAATATCTGGATTGATGATCAGTATCAGGATCGATATCAGTATGAGTACAAATCCCAATGATACCCAACCCTGGTGCCTTCATGTGAGGGGAGAAAAAGTCTTACTTTTTAGGATTTAAGGATTGGAGATATATGCACACGTGAACAGTTGCCAAGAGTGTGGATTTCTGACTCCAATCCGATTGTGGCCCTTTGATATCCTCTCCAGTTCCCATGATGCAATGGAGTGTCCAGCTCCAGTGCAGATAACATTTTACAGGCTTTGGAGTGCGGCCTGTTCGAGCGCCAGGGGAGTATCATTTTTGCATCAGCGTTTAATGTTGGAAAACCAAAAGATTTTTTACAGAGAAAACACATTTTAGGTATGTGAATACTTACATTGGTTACAGTCTTGATACGTTTGCAAAAGCAGTCTTAATTGGAGAAAAGACTACAGCGAGTATTTTCCCACATACTGTGAAGTAATGTGACTTATGGGGCTTATAGTTCAGTAGCTTAAACTTATGGATCTTGTCTTGGCAAGGGTCTGCTTTTAT
>JBBPCW010000010.1:12587254-12600550 GCA_037974425.1 Phenacogrammus interruptus | reverse complement strand
GTGTGTGTGCGTGTGTGTGTGTGTGTGTGTGTGTGTGTGTGTGTGTGTGTGTGTGTGTGTGTGTGTGTGTGTGTGTAGCAGCAGCAGGCCTGTGTAGCATGAAAGGCCTGGTCCAAGGCCAGCATTTTCCACCCTGCTCTAATTGAATTCATCTGCACGCGGCTTCATAATAATTAGTGGTTTTCTCCTACTCTGCTCCTGAGTTAGAGTAATGGCAAACCTCTGCTTTTATTACTTTCTGGTTTGGCATAGCTGGACCAGTGCTGAGAAATGTGTAGCTCATCACCGCTCATATGCTGCAGAGCACACAGCTTTTTTAAAGATGGAGACATGCTTTTCTTAACCGATAGTTTTCTTATACTCACATGTCAACATCCTTCAGCATCCTTTATATATCCAACAAATATATGGACTAGCAGTAGAATGAGAACTTATGTTCTAGGGATCTCACTGTTGGTTATGATTCTTTTTATGATGTATCACGTTTGTAAAATAGGTCAAACCAAAAAAAAAAGAAAAAACTAAACAATTATAAACCGTGCACACCCTTCCATGCACAGATATCCAAAGGAAAACACAAAATTTAAAACACTTTGGCAAACAACAAAGTATATTTTTTTAAACAGGGTGAATCCACTGAAAGATAAATGGAGACAAATTAATATATATTTATTAATTTGCTTACATTTTTTTTATCATGATGCATCGCATATTCAGTAATACAGTAATGTATTGTGTGATTTTAAAAGGGCTTTTAAAACAATGTGTGATTTTAAAAGTACGGCAAGTTAGATACATAGATATTTTAAATGAATTTATATTAATGCATGCGTTTTCTTTATACATGGACACTTTTGACAGATATCTCTCACTCACAGATGTCAAGCAAAGCCTCAGCCAAACACTTAGTGTCTTTTGTTTCAGCCATAATACACAGAATAAGGAGACGGGTCAAAAACAGACAGGGTGATCTATCAGCCATCCATCATGTTTATATAAGCCTGGATCTGTGTGTATTTTCTGCCCAGTGATGTGTATAGAGGGGCCTGACCCATGCTGAACCTGTGGCTACTGAGCCCAAAAGCAGGGTAAATAACGTCTCCGGTATACACTCGCTTTTATGGAGGGTGATTCATCATACGATATTATGAGTTGTATTGACACCTGCGTTCCCCTGCCGGGCCTTTGTGCAGCGCGTGGTGTAACGTGCGGGGCCGTATAGATTACAGTCATCACCATGGCGTCACCTTACAGCTGCATGGCCATCCTTTCCCAGCATGCCGTGGGGCTGGGCGCTGTCGAGCCGTCTGCAACCTGAGAACGAGTGTCTAGACTTCAGACGCTCAACAGAGCCCACTCACTGTGCAGACACGTTCTTTTCTCTGTTTTCTCTTTTCTCTCACCCTTCTGTTTATGCTTGCTTTCTTTCTTTACCTCCCCCCCCTTGGCTTTTCTCTTAGTGTCTTCTTTTCTCAATATTGGTTTACTCATCCCACATCTCATATTCTCTCTCTTGACATGCCCTCATTGGCTTTTAACCCTTAGAAGTCAAGTCATTATTGTCATTATTGACATATTATTTAAATTACAAAATAACAAAACTAATTACCTAATCATTTTAAATGACTTAATTGATTACGTAATCAATTACAAATTAGGTTTGAGCCTGTGCATTTCATTTTTTGCCTTTAGATATATGCTGAGCATTAAAGCCATAATATCCTTAAACAAATATGGGAATGACAAAAATTTTTGAATCTCTCTTTTGAAAGAAATGGTACTCATGAAATGTAAAATTGCGCCCTGATTTCAATATCACCAGCCATTACAGCAACTTCTTCGGGTCTAATAGCATACAGATGGAAATGACTGAACTTCACGATGCCCGATTCTTTAATGCAGTGATAAGATTTTTATTAGTAAAACACTGAATCCTGAAGAAAGTATTTTTTCAGTCACATTTCATACTAGCTTATAAGCCTCCTCTTAGTCAAGTCAGTGGTTTGGAAGCTTGTGTATGCATATACGCAAAGGACATTGCTGTTGGTGTCTTGACAACTGTTTGAGCGTACCTCATTTACAATAACCATCTGTGCACATGAGGGCCTTATAGCGGCAGCGGGAAAATGTTGGCCCAAATCACCACTTATGATTTGTAGCCTGGGGTCCCATGTTTAATCTGTGTATACGATCCCACAAGCCTTTCGTCGCCAGCGTAACGTGTGACGTACGACGTGGGGGCTGTACATGCATGTAACATATGACACAGACACACGGGAAGAAGCACAGGCTTTAAAGTGGCGGCTCTGGGACTGCGGCGATTATGGATAATGGACGGTTTCCTCTGATAAGCCCAGGCACCAGAGGAGCTCTTAAACACTGCTTATGTAATCCATCCAACGAGGAGACACCAAGGAAGTGAGATGGGATCATGACCTTTAAAACATTTCCATGACAACCCGAGAGACATTTATGTCTGGGTGGAAAGGTCAGTTTTTCTCAGTGAAAGTAGAATGAAAACATAAAGTCTTGCACTTACAAGTCTTAAGACATTTTTTGATTGTTAATCTGCCCATGATTCACCCACAAATATATTCTTTTGCGGCTGATCTAGCTTTACAGAATACTGCTAAAATGTTCATTCAACCTCATGATTGAATGAAAATGCTTGGCACAACTCTAAATATTTATATTTAGTGTGTGATTCGTGGTATTTATTTTATATACTCATGAAAAGGCACAATGTTAGGATGGATCAGAGATAGATTTCTGGTCAATTGTGTAATTACACAGGTCGGTTTTTTCAGTCACATCAACTTTTTGAATTATGAGTAATATTAGATTTGCAATAGATTTGCATGCGTTTTTTATTAAACACAGGCATCAATCAAGTAACTGTTTCAATATTTTCAGTGTGAAGTCAGACAGACGCACACTGTGGCATAGATATAATGATCAGTGTCTGTCAGCTACAACTGTTTCTTCTAAAACGCTCAGCATATGATTATTATATGGTAATTATAACAACTATCATGCAATTTATAACTAGCTTCATCACAAAAACTGTACGTGTGGGAAATCAGCATAAAAAACACCACAAAACTCACATGAACTGATCGCTGATGATTTTGACCCGTTGTGTTATAATTGTCGCCGATGTTAATGTTACACATGGGAATGTTAAGAAGAACTGTACGTAAATTTAACTCAATATTTCAGCAACGTTTGTGTCACTGATTAACCGTATGAACACAGACAAACCGGTTGAGTCACAACATTGTTATAATGGCATGGTTGTTCAACCAAGCCCATTTGGAACTTTTAACCCATACACACTTGGGAAAATAACAGATGAATTCACACATGTAAACATACACACACACACACACACACACACACACACACACACGCACACACACACACACACCCAAACACCTGCTCCAGACTGAGGACCCTGTGTAATGTGTTAGATTTCATTAGCAATTCTCCCCAAGGGCTTCTCCTCCTCTTATACTCTCTTGCTATCTTTATGCATTCTGGGAAAAAGCCTATAGCCGTACTTCTGGGACTGATCACTGATCAAAATCTTATTTGGCTTCATCAAATGTTAGCATGCTTATCTAGCCCCCACACACAGCTGTTCACGAGCGCTAACTTGGCTAAGACGCTAACGCCACAGCGCACCTCTGTGATCTGGTGGTGATATGGACAGATGGCACTAAACCTCCAGAAGCGACTCGAGCCCTAAGCGTCCTCTAAAAGCTCGCTAGCACTGAGCTAATTGCTGACCCTGAGTTTGGTTGTTTGGTTGTTTGGTCTTGCTGTTGTTATTTAGTTGACACTGGCAAATCAGAGTGACATTTGGACAAGCTGTCCTTCTGTAAGCAAGATAAGTCTTGATAAGACATGAAATTTCATGCTGCAGGAATAGAATTTAAAATATAAAGTAGTTTGGCAATACCAAAGCCTCATAATTCTTATTCTTTCGTTAATGTATTTACAATGTATTTACATAGACTTGCATCACTGTTGTGGGATCATTTCATGACAAATTTACCTGTACATTGGTATATATTTATCTATATACATTAATGTTTGTTATACGTTTTATTTTAGTGATATCACTTGCTACAGCAGCTGTAGAATGTTTGTTATAAAACAGTATTTTTGTCCAGTAGGCAATTTCTCTATTGCCAGTAACCAAAGACATAGATCAGAAGTGCTCTCTGTGGTCTTTTGCTGTCCAATTACTGAAGTGCTGTTAAAAGGTACCGTGCCATTTCATAATAGTATCCGAGAACAGACCTCGAGTGAACTGTCTCGCTATTTTCCAGGGCATGTGGCCTTGAACTTAAGTTTATGACTCAACATTAACCGCAACACAAGAGATGGCTTTTCACCACATATTGTGTGTGTGTTTTTTTAGTGTGTGAGGGTCAACCAAAACAGGACGAAGAAAAGCCGGCCACTGAAACAGTCTGATAGCTGACCTCGACTTTGACCCAAAGCCATTGTTTTCTGGCTTCAGCTCTCACACACACACACACATACACACACACTCTCACACAAAGTTGGCAGTGATACTGATGGAGGTGGATATCCGCACACTAACAGTGTGGAACTGAATCACTCAAGTAAAATGCTTCACTTTGCTGCAATTTGAAGTGAAATTGTATGTCATTTCAGTACAGATTCAGTACAAATAGAATGGTTTTCTGACACCACAAATTCTCCTCACATGTTCTATATCTTCTCTGTTAGCTATTCAACACACCGCACTGCATCTGTGATTTAAAATTTCACTCACAAAATCTGGCCTTCTGAGCTAGCAGTAAAATTACAATACGTTCCTGTTCACCGCCTGGGCTTGTACGCACTCTGCTAATTTATGTGGCTTTCACTCGGGGAAATGGATATTTTAGCCACCTGAACCTCTCCAGGTCAGCGCTAAAGCATCTTTGAAGTAAATATAGGAAATCAATTATTCACCTTCCTAGATGTATTGCGATGGAAATTGATTCAGTTTGGGCATGGCACAGGTGCTTTCCAGAAATGGCCGGCTCTGTTGACTGAGAATAAGTGGCATTGAATATTCAGAGAGTGAATCTACCTGATTAAAGCTTGTAAATAGGCTGAGCATCTGACAGTACCGCAGGCGGGCAAGAAAGGAGTGCAATATTTTCCGCCATGCATTAGCAAAATGGAAAGTTCGATGAAGTGTCAAGTTTTGGCTTTGTGGCGTTTATTGCGGGGAACTGATTGTACGTGCTTTGCTGAGGTGTTGCTGAGGTGTTTGTTTGCGGAGCGCATTATACATTTGAGCTTATACCAGCCTCATTCATACAGTTTCTGTGCATGTGTGTAGGTACATGTATGCTCATACTTTTGGATGCATTCCTTTTCTCCATCCACACCCATCTTTTCAAAGACATCTGCGTCACACTTTTAGAGGTCAGAACAAATAGAGAAAAAAAGTAACATATTTGACCACGATGACCAAAGCTGCCTCCACACAGCATGACCATGCTTCATTCAACCCATCTGCTTTGAACAAGTCCTAGCAGCCTAGATGACAAAGCGCATGCAGCAGATGGAATGCATGCCCCTATTCCCATACAGAAGCATTTTGCCACCAATGAATGATGTCCATGTGACCCAGTCTCTAGTTTAAACTAACCTCTTCTTTTTGCTTCCATAGCAGTTAATGATTACCCCACTAATGTTGTTGCATGCTACATATAACATTTGCTCTTTGTACGTTTAGCTTTTCCATGCAAGTTTTCTTAGACCCAGATTTAGCCTACTGTTTCACTAAAAGAAGTTTAAGCATTTGAATTTAAAAAGCCTAGTTTAAAAAGGACTATCCTAAATGAGTGTAATCTATTTTATAAATCCAGCATAATATGGAGTTGAAGTTTTGGGTACAGCCTGCTCCTGGCCTTGTTGCATGCTTAATGTGTGTGTGTGTGTTAGTAACGTTGTGCTGGCCCCGTTGTCTGACTGAGAGGTGTTTGATTGACAGCTGAGGATTTGTGACTGGCCCGTGAATCAAAACGTCAGGTCTTATGGCTCAGAGGAGGCTTTGGGGATTTCTTGGCAAAGGTAAACGTTTCCTTTATTTTCAACACACCTCTCCATCAAGTCTCTCCTATGTCTTTTCTTTCACTTTTTCTTCATTATTTTTGTATTTATAGTGGTGCTCTCCATGCCCTTCCCAAATCCAGTTGATCTATCCATTTTTACCAGCAAATGCATACTTTCTGAGCAACTGTCAGACAAGCTTTACAGAACTTTGGCATAAGTTTTAGTCAGTGTAATGAGAAGTTGTTGTTTTTTTGTCAAAACCATTACGTTATCCTTATTGGATCACTATGTAAAGGCTTTGGTGTTTAAAATGCTAAGCTACTGACCTGGATTAGTTATGTCTAACTGAAATGAGACAGAATTTAGAAATGACAGAATTTGCTGCCATGCTAACCTTATAGCAAGCTTCACATAATCAAACACAACAGCACAGACGATGCACAATCAAACTAAACATAATTTGAAATGTATAGTGTACTCTGAGTTTTTAAGCTGTGAGTAGATTTGTGCACTACAACTACATGTAATAGCTTGCCAGCATTCAGTTTAGCTCTTGCAACAGTTGCCACGAAAGAATACATTTGTGGGTGAAACACAAATATGTCGATTCAGTACTCTCATACTGTTTTTACAACGTGATACACCTATATGTTGCTTTTTTTTAATAGTTGGGGGTTTTTTTTCTTTTGTTTAATATGCAACTCCTGTCACTATTTGAAGGTTTCTGGCATAATTGACAGAGAACATTACAATAAATGTTATGCTGTTTAATTATATCAGTACTGTATCATCTTTAGTACTGCTGGTTCTAGTGGCAGCAGTTTCACTGAACAGACTTTGAACAGGTATCACCTTCATAACTGCACAAGGACTTTTCATAGCTTTTCTGAGCTATTTACCACACGATAATTATAATATAATATAATTATAATACTATACTACCAGTTATATGGAAAGCAGTCATTGTCTAATTGTATACACTTCAATTCAGCTGGGTCTGTAGGACTTGAATGTTAAACACAAAGGTACAAACTTTTTTTTTATAAAGCAGAAAGTTATATTTTACTTAACTGGTAAAGACAGTGTGACTCAGCACGTTTGTTCAGGAGCCAAATGTAGGTCATGTCCTCACTGTATCATGGAACCTTGCCCATTTTGAATTGCAAGAAGTGGGTGCCAAAGACATGACTCGAGTATTTACACTGTTGTTGGAGCTGTAAATCACCTCCTTATGAGACTTTGTCCAATCTATCAGAGGTGTATGGGCCAAAGTTCTATAAAACTCTTTGAACTCTATTGAGTATCGTGTGTCAGTGTATGCAACAAGTTCTTCTTCAGCATGCCTTTCGCCGACTCTCTTGGTTGATTAGCGCTCAGGAATGAGGATCATGGAATTCCTAGAAACAGAAATAGCTTCTAGTGAAATTCCTGTTTATGAAGGCACTGATGGTTAATGCTTATATTTCCCAGAAACAACAACAGTAACAGAGGCGGTTGCTTATACCATAACTCTAGACATACTTTTCAGATGACAAGCATCTGTTTTTGGCTTACCAAAGCAGCAGGCTGCATATTTCTAAAGGTCAGCTTAGCTGTTCTGAGCCCCGACAGCCTTAATATGTAGCTGTTCTGTGTTTTATCACCTCCCACTGAAATGATCTTCTCAGTCCGCATGGGCATACATTTCATAATACAATTCAAATTTTAATTTCCTGACGACAGTATCTGCAGAAATGATTTAAACAAAATATCGTGTAATTTATTGCACATATCTTGTTCCTCCTTGGAGATTGTTGCTTTCAGTTTCGCAACCTACGTTCCTGCCTTAAATTGATTTTGTTTTTGTACACTGTGGATATCTTTGACATCTTAATGATAACTAGATAAAGATTTTTAGCAAATTGTCTATTATAAGTTTTTATCTTGGTCACTGTTTTGCTCTTTATGTCAGTGCTGGCTAATAGTGTGTTTACATCCACTATTTTTTTGGTATGCATGATCGGAATCAAAATATTTTCAGATAGTAGCTTAAAACAATTGACATTTGCCATGTTTTTCAAACCAATTAGATAATTATTTACTGGAGGAGTGATCCATTTCTATTGCACAGTGTACATCGATAGAAATATTCATTCATTTGCTATTTCTCTGTCATGCTGCTCCAGTTACATTTTTATAAATGTCATGTATCTGAAATGACACCAGCAAATGTGTGAACAAATACATTAAAAATGTCCATATCGATTCACAGTCCATATAGTGGTACCTCTATTCATTTTGTTTATTTCAGTATGTTTTACTGCATAGCAACATGTTGAAGGTATTTGCACTCTATCTTTCACTCTCTCTTTCCTTCTCTTTTTCCTTTAGCTGAGTATCTCTCTCTCTCAGTCCCTCTCCCCAGCCCTGGAAAAAAAATCCTTGCTCAGCGCTTCCTCTCAGCACTTATTCTGTGGTGGGTCAGAGCAGCACGCTCAGGCTTCCTCTGTGGTCGCCACGGTTACTGGGCCTCTCTCTCCAATCCTATCCCCTTTTTAGCCTCCTAAAACACCAGTGGAGGTACAGAGAGGAATGCATTCCATCACTATCTCGCAATTCTCTGATCAATGTTTAACAACGACCCCGGTCGACTTTATAAGACCAGTTTCCTGGTCCAAAATCCTCTTTAAGCAGAAAACAGTCTGACATAGTCGAAGGCTAACATAGTTTTGTGAGCCAGGCTCTGGCTGATTGGGCCGCTGTATGTAAATGTAATTTGTTGCTTGCATGCGGATGGGGCTGCATTGGCGGAGACTTGTGCATGTCGGCCCATGGCTCAACCCAAATTGAATTGCAGCCAGTCTTGCTTATTGCCATCCTGGAGGAAATGGGGTCAGCAATCCATTAAGATGCCATTAGATAATCTAATTTAGGGCCTGATCCCCAAACGAAGCACGCTGTTAGCTTACCCCCACAGCCCAGAGAGTTTTGCAGGGAAGGAGAGCAGGATGGAGGGGTGGTTAGTGAGCAGGGTTCTGCGACAGTGCAGAATTTGATAAGGGAGATGAAGCGTGAGGAAAGTTGTTTGTTCCCCTTCTCCCCCCTCCTCCATAACCCCCGGTAACCCCCTTGTGGTCGGGAGCTGTCACGTCTTAAGCCGTCTGGTATCCAGGGGAAACCAGACATTAGGTAATGCCAGACTGAACTTGAAATTGTTAAAGAAGGGGTGGCACCCCACTAGCCCTGGCGATCAATCGGCCAGGAAACAGCACTAATGGCACTCAGCACAGGGTCGAGGCTGGGCTTTGGGGACAGAGAGCCATGGGAGGATTGAGCAGTTGAGGACCATCTGCACCTCCCAGAAAGTAATCCATTACTGCTGGGCTCTCCTGTGTTACTCGTGGAGTGAGTGGTATGTAACAAAGGGGGACTGAGATAGAGAGAGACAGAAAAGGGATAAAAGCTAACGAAGCTAGCTTAAGAAAAAAAGTCCAAAGCCAAATCACTGCTGAGTGTTTCCCTCCACTGTGCTCTCTTTGTTCAGGAAGGTAGGAAAAACTTAATCTCTCATTTCCTGTCAGATGATTTCTGGCAGGTCAGAGAGAAAAAGAAAGAAAAAGAGAGGGAGAGTAAAAAAAAAAAAAAACGTAGGAGGACGAGCCTTAAGGTAGAGAGTGAGTGATAAGAGCGGAGGAAAGCATTAAAAAACCCAATCAAATTAAAATGTATGTGTCAGTTCCTCATGAGTAAAACACATCAACACTACTTGGTTTTTTAATACTTTTACTTTTTGCAGTCACTGTTTTTTTAATGTGGATATCATGTACACATTTGAATGAAGAAATGATGCCGCATTCCTCTTTTTAGCCTCTGATTCAAGATACACTGAGTTTCTCGTGTGAAGCAAATTTTCATTTCTTTAGTTCTTTCTTCCTTTGTTGTCTTCTCCTGTTCGGTTTCGCCCAGCCTTCCTTTCACTCTGCTTCTGCCTCACGCTTTGTAAAGTGCAACCGTGTTTGTGGTGCTGCAATCATAAACTTTGGCCCTATTGTTTTAAGTGAAGTCTGAGCCCCCTTAGCTGTGGGTGATTTGTATAAAATGCAGACTGAATCATTAGCCGCATTCATGGCCGTAGTCAGGCATGTCACTCCAGGCAGCCAGAAGAATAAAGTCAGTGTTCTACATCCGCCGAGTCCCTGACGCCTTCACCAGCCATCAGCTTGAGCCCCTCATGTCCTTTTTAGAAAACAAACAAACCCCCAAAGAAAACTCCCTTATACCCCCCTCACTCCACCTCCACCACAGCTGATCCACTGAAGCTATGCACCTGCATTTTAGAGGTCTCAGGGAGAAGTCGCTCAGTTTCTTCTATTTACTGTTGCCTTCCTTCAAACAACACACTATGTCCTTTCTTGCCCACCCCACCTCTACCGCCCACACCCGGCCAATCCTGTCCTTTTTTCTTTTCTTTTTTCATGGGGGGAAAAAGTAAAAGAGAAGGAGAAAATAACAAAGAGGTGGCTGTGTGCACCGGGCACTGTTGAAAGAAGCAGGAGCACGGTCTGTAATCTGCAAACAGAAAGCGCCGATTGTGTGAGACAGGTATTTAGGAGAGAGAGGGAGACGGAAAAAGAGGAGGAGGAGGTTTGGGGTGGGGGGGGTACTGGTTTCTGGCCTGCCTAATTATTCGACACATGTACGTACCATTCAAACCCCCGCTATCCTCCCCTCAGGGAACAACATGCTGTTTGTGCACCCCAGTGCTTTCACATTCAAGGCCTGCGCCGCCGTTTGCAATTAACAGTCTTGTGTTGTTGTGCGTGCTAGCATGCTAGCCGAATGCGGATGGGAAAGTACGGTACACAATCAACCCCTGACTTAACCCTATTGATCAGAGAGTGGGTGTCAGCCCCTGGGGGATTGAGATGGGTGCAGGCGCTCCGGGGGACTCCCTGTCTCCTTCTCCCTCCACTCACTAAGGAAGCTTTGTTTCTGTGGGTTTCCTGTGCCCCCAGTGCCATCCGTTGTCAAGGGGTGGGGAGTGAAGCCGTTTACACAGACTGTGGGAAAAAATAATCAAATTAAAGCTGGTAATCAACCTGCACTATTATAAATAAAATATGCAATGCAATGCATAGTGCCTCCTAATTATAAACATGAAGATGTAGATTTATAGAGGTTTTCATGTTGTCCCCAGTTGAACCTGCTGATGCTTGGAGAAACTCAATGATCTAGAAAAGAAATGCAATAATATAATGACCAAATATATTGACAGCAGCATGATGTTTAGTATATTACAACAGTGGGAACCTTGGATAACCATCAACCTGTATTTTTTTGGAATATGTGATTGCTTTTTTAACGGTTTCTCTGTTATCTAACAATTGAGATTCAGTCAGAATGCTTGTACCTCGTATTATTAGCTGTTGTAATTATAAGCTGTCTGCATTATCTGTATTATGGAGGGCAATATGGCAGTATATTGCACAGTCCAACCTTCTAAATGTACAACCCTGAAATATTTTGACAAACACATTAAGTGTTAATTATATGATGTGCTTTCACATGCAGATTTCAATTTTGGTATTTAAAGCATAAAGCATAATGACAATACTTTTGCTATCCCAAAATAATGACTGTTGAGATATTTTTTTTCTAATGGTTTATTCATCACAATATTTTGTGCAAGTGAGCATGTGAGTATTTTTCAGTTATTAGTATGTTTTCTAATATTGCATTGTATTTTTAAAAAAATCTTTGTCTCTTGTGTGTCCACAGTCCTGGTACCTGGGCGAGCATAATTCCATTCCAAGTGTCGAACGGGACTCAGATTCTGCCAACAAATGTCCAGAATTACAGCATAAACATCATTGGTGAGCCCCTTCTTCAAGCAGAGACAAGCAACTGACCGAGCGGGGGCCGAGCCTAGATTCTGGAGTGGCAGGTCCGTGGACAAACCAGCAAGCAGCACTTATACAATCGCCATTGACTTTTATCCCACCCACTGAAGGACTTTGGCCTAGAACAGAGGAGTGGGCTGGGTCAAAGCTGGCACGAGCCTCTCCATGCCAGTCAGTCATTGTGTGAGGAGGCCCCTCAACTGACATACTGTGATATTTACCGTAAAAAAAAAAATTAGATGCCTTAATGTTTTTGCATGACACGCTAGACTCTCGTAGTGTTTTCTCTCATTCTTACGTCACAATTTCTAGTCTTGATTTTCGAGCAGGTGTAGAAGGAGAGGCACACAAGGGCTGGCTGGCTGGACGTTTTTGGAAAAGCAGGCTCCGTTCCCGACAAACGCATCAAACAAGGCTCAAGCCATTCATTACATATCTATAGGAACAATTTTTTTCAGCGATACTAAGGTTTCTGTTTTTCTTTTACCCTCTAAATTTCAGTTTCCATGATCAAAAGTCACCTTCGGGTATCTGTAATCCTGTCAGTCTTTGATTTGTATTTCCTTTAAAGGTAAAGGTTAACTTTACTCTCTTAAGAGTTTAAAACTCTGAGAACCTTTTTTTCAGTGAAAGAAAAAGACCTGTATTACTAGGTTAGGAAAAAAAAAACTACCCCGTTCATTTTTTGATATATCCTGGACAGGATTTTCAAAAAATGAAGAAAAAAAAAGAAAGAAAATATCTCATATGAGGCAAGTGCAATTTAAATGATTTTTTTTACTGAAGGGAAGCTATCATAGTCTGTCTGCCCTAGGACTCTAAAGGAAAGGGGAGTAAAAGTTTTAAGTAAACTTTTAAATCATAAAAATACAATTTAAAATTGCATCCTCAAATATGACAATGGGGGATAGTCGAGGGTGGAAAAGTGTGATTGACAGTGAACGTTTACCAGAGCGGAACTGAACACGAACAAAACAGCACTTATCTTGAGCCGTACCTGAGCACTTGGGTAGCTTTTTGTTTTAATTTATTTTGTGAAATGACAAACAGAAACTTAAAAAGGTGAAAAGACACAAATACACAGCGTGTATAAAATGGCTTATTTTTGATGTAGTACCCACCAGTTTAGTGCGCATTTCCATTTGGGCCATTAGCTTATAAAGCTACTGTTTACAATGTGATATTACAAGAAACATGGGGAACGCAGGCTGGTGAAGTAATTTAAGAGAAAATGTGTGAGTGTGTGGGTGTGTGCATGTGTGTGTGTGTGTGTATGTGTATGTGTGTGTATGTGTGTGTGTGTGTGTTATGTGTAAAATCTGCACTCAGTTAA
>JBBPCW010000010.1:12571765-12587154 GCA_037974425.1 Phenacogrammus interruptus | reverse complement strand
TGTGTGTGTGTGTGTGTATGTGTATGTGTGTGTATGTGTGTGTGTGTGTGTTATGTGTAAAATCTGCACTCAGTTAAACACTAACCTGCAGGGTGAGGCTAGGTCTCATGGTGCTTCTATTATGCCCAGTTTGGTGGATCCCAAGAGTTGCAGTCCCATAAATCCACAATTGTTCACGGCAGTCCCAACGACATCGCCTCTCCAATCAGATATATTTATATAACTAATCTTTCCAATAATCTTAATTTGCACGAAGATATATAGTCCACATTACGTGCCTTGCCTTTGAATATAGACATCACTACACTTGTTTTTGCTGCATTTATTACCGTTTTAGAAAAAAAATAACATTTTTATGATAAGAAATATTTTGTACTCTGGATAAATTTGTGACATTGTTGATTTTTAGCTCCATTTACTACTTTATCTCACACTTACAGTGCATATCAAGGCTGTGTATAGTTGCCGTTCTAAAGTTTATAATCAACCAGCATTATTTTTCAGTATTTTGATGTTTTTGTTTTTGTTTTTTTTTTCCATCTTCCAGTCATTATTCAGGAGGGAGGGGTCGAGAATTATAAAAATTATGCAATACCAAGTTTTGCCTATGTAGGTAGTGCTTTTAGCTTTGTTGATTATTAGAAGCTAGTATGGAGATACAAATAGTGTAAACATTTATTTTGTTGATGTTGTCATGGTTAATGTTGTTGTTGTTGTTGATGTTGTTGTTATTTTCCTTTTTTTTTTTTTAATTGACCAAAGTGGGAACTGCATCCGATGCAGTGTATGACAAGGTCTTTTTTTTTCTTTCTCTTGAGTGTACTGAAAGACTGAGAGGCGCGTGTAAGGGTTGTTTTGTTTCGTATTCTCTGCGAGGGGGGTAATTCTTTTTCTATACTTTGTAGCGTGTCTGCAAAGGATGCACCATTTGGTCTAATATGGCTGCAAAGTCACTGATCTGTCTACTGTGACTAACCTACACCTTCTTCAAACTTCACACCTGGGGTGCTAGCCTGACTCCTGAAAGAAGTTCATGTTCATAGGAGAGAAAGCTTGGCTTGAGAGCGACAATCAGCAATGAAGTTCAGATCGAAGCACACATTTCCAAACGTGGATGTGGCACTGAGGCACACGTCGCTGAGATCAATCCAATTTGTCTTGAGATAAACTATTTTCGTGCAATGAGGACGGTTCATTTTATCTGTGAGCTACGCATCGCCTGTCACTCTGAAGATGCCCAAGACCTTTTAACATGAGTCCCATCTTGTTTCGTCAACACACTCTCGTTTTTCTTTATTGTCGGTACTGTGTCTTGAAAGCTATGAAGAGTAACCTATATGTGAAGCATTGGTTCTGCATATTATAAGTAGCAATATGCAATTTCAAAGTAGATGCCTTAAATTTTTACGAAAAAAAAGTGGCTTATTGTAAAATGCGTTACAATCACACACGCTCTCCTGCGTGATAAACCCTCTCACAATCAGAAAAATGAATTTGCTATTGTTTTGTTATCTTGGAAATATTCTCAGTCATAGCCTTATCCAGATGTCAGTCAGGGTTGGGGACACGGCGTTAGCTCATTATCTGTGTTTTATATTATCTTTTTGATAAGCTATGGACTTCAGAGGAGGAGCCTTATCTATTCCCCATTTGGTCTGAAGGACTAAGATATCTCACTGCTGATTAAACGTTTAGCACTTATACAGCACATAGGCAATCATCCACCTACAGTGTCCTTTCAATTAAACACTGAAGACTAGAAAGCGTAACTCAGGCCTAATGCAACACGGGGCATTACCAGCAATCGGTTATTAGATTTTCTTTCAAGACGATCATGAAATGATCGAAAGTACATCACATTTCAGCAATTTGCACTTAAGTCTAACTGTTGATGAGCAGATGTAGAATCATTCGACCGTGACCCATGTCCTCAAAGAAAGAAAACGTATACAAGAGAAAAAAAACTCAAGCCAAGCTCAATCTCTCCTCTTTCACAAATATGCTCATTCTAATTTAGAAAAGTTAAAAAAGTAAAAAAAAAAAAAAAAGAAGCCACCCCGTTTTATGTGCACTGTTCTGCCTTTTTTATAGTTTTTTTTTTTTTCTTAGGATTTGATTCAATTGAAGTGCTTTGCAGCCTTTTGGCCATTGGCAATGCCACTGAAGTGCATTTCCCCTAGAGTGATGGGAGTGTCAGGGTCATAGTATTGTTTTCGTGGTTTTAGGTGCGTTCAGAACTCTGAAGAAGGCTGTGGGCAAGGGCCACTATGATGGCCGAGGTAATAGCAATAGTCTTTGGTAGTAGTCCTTAGGGGTTAAAATCTGCTCTGGCAGCTCCGTGAAACTTGTTTGTGTTGGTGCCGTGTGTGTGTATGTGTGTGTGTGTGTGTGTGTGTGTGTGCGTGTGTGTGTGTGTGTATGTGTGTGTGTGTGCGCGCAAGTGTGTGTACAGCTGACTCTGACACTATAAGATGTGAGCAAATAAGGATCTTTCTAATGAAATGCCTGCCTTGTAGACAAAAGTTTGTACACTGTAAACGTTTTCTTTTCTTTACCATTGTTTGTAAAAAGCAAACTTTTTAAAATAATGTCAATAAATTTGATGCCCAACTTTTTTTTAATTGTAAAAAAAATATATAGGCTACAACAAAATTGTCTTGCTTCTGGACTCGAGTTACAGCTCTAGCTGCCCGTTAAATGAAAATTAGAATGGTTGTGTATTTTTTTTTATTATTATTATTATACTTAAAAAGTGGAGATTGATTCCTATGTGGGACTGTAAATGTTTTTAAGAAACTGATGAAGGTCTTTTGTTGTGTTTCGTGTAGATTAACATGGATTTTGGAGACATTTCATAAATGTTCAGAGTGTTGTTTTTTTTGTTAGTGTGGACATAGGGTGCGTGTGATGTGATAATGTGATTTCAAAAATGGGAAGAGAGAAAAAAAATAGGTTCATGTTTTGTTGTTATAGGATGAATATGGAAATACTCATCACTTTAAAAAGGCACCTGATTCTAGTATGCCAACAGTGAGTACCAGGGTAAAATTGTTAACAACATCACATGTTGTTCTGCTGTCTTGTGCAAAAGAGAGCATGTTATTTCCCCACATTGGTAGAAGCTTAAACACAATGCAGTGCACATTTATGTGTGACCCGCCGCGCTGATGCTAACACAGAGGCATGTTTGTTTCATAGTGTTTACATGTGTCCCAGTGTGGGCACTGATTGCCATGCTAAGATAAGTGCTAGTCACGGTCATCGTGTAGTTTTCCGGGCCAGACTGGTACTGGGAGGACTCCAGCTCCCAGCAGCCTTTGCGTGACCCTGTAGGCATCCCGTCATGTCGTCATAACAGAGGAGAATTTGGCAAACAGCATTTGCACTTTCCACAGTTCCCACTACCCCTTTCATTGGTGCGTTTCTTGTCGTTTGGGTTGAGTGTGCTCTAGTTAGCCTGAATGGTTACATTTAGTCTGATTGAGTGTCATCATGGTAACTCATAACTCTTCCCCCCTCAGCACAGCATACAGTGTTATGAGGCTTACGGTCATTGAGGAGTTACAGTCAGTTTCCTCCCTTTTGTTGAGTTTCTGTAGTGATATTTTAGATGTTTCTTCTTTTTCAAAGGGCTGATCCTTTTTTTTTGGAATTTTTTAAATCAGTTTATTTGTTGATTACATTTTTTTTCCTAGCATTACATGTATTACATGACATGAGATGATGGCCTGGTATAGTTGAGTATTACACGTGGAATTAGTTCTAAAAGCCATGTTCATGGACATTGAGAAGCCCACAAGTATTTTCCTTATGCAAGGAGGACTAGTGGCACTCATGCAATATCTGTCTTTAGTTCACCTGACTGTGGATCACTGCAGGAAAAAAAAAAGGCAGGAGGACCTTTTAGTCCATTTCTACATTTCCATGTACATTATTAGGGCATTTTCAATGGCATGAATGAACATCAGGTCGACATAAACAGGAACGTTTTAAAAAACCAGCATATTATGAGACGTTTACCAAAAAAAAAAAAAAAAAGATAAAAAAATGATATATATATACAGTATATATATATATATGTTAAGCAGTGCCTGTTCCAGCTCAGAGTCTCAGTGGACTTCCCATTGTAAATAACTAAATACTGATTGAGATTTCTTTGGGGAAAAGAGTAAATAAAACAGAAAAACAACTTCAGTCAAAACAGAGTGTGTGGGATGCCTCTTCCTGTATTTTTTTTTTCTCCTGGGTTTTATGTGATGTGTCCTTTTTAAGCGTTTTTGTGCTTTGTTCATTTTGAATATTTTAGTCATATTGGATGGAGTGCCCTGGTCTCTCGATATTTCTTTGAGGAGATTAAATGAGTAGTTGGGCAGTGTGTTTCTTTAGATTGTCAATGCTACACTTAGTACTACAGTAGATGACAAAAAAAAATGTCAGTTGAAAAAAAAAAAAAGATGCTTGCCAGCTCCACAGCAGGGTTGATTTCGTTTGGGTCTTGTGGCACTTTTACACCCTCTGCAAAGTTAATGGCATTTTCAGACATGGATTTGTGACATAACAACAACAGCAACAAATGTTTTACGGTTGTATCAGCCTCTAGTGATTGTAGTAACACCGCAGTTGTATGCAAAAGACAACGTAAGTTCATGAATGTACGTCATAGACTTTTCCAAACCTTTGTGTTTCATTCACAGTTCAGGAAATGCAGGTATCCTTCAAGAAGCTGTACAGCGAAGGCCTTGTTTTTCAACTGTTTTCTTCAGTTTGTTTTTTTTATTTTGTGATTTTGTTTTCAGTTTTCACAGCTAAACTGTAGGCACTGCCTTCAAGCTAGTTGCATCTGGGGGCTAAAATTGCCACAAGATTAAAAATGAGTGTAAATAGCGCTTGACTTTTTTGTGATTGTTACTGTTATATCCAGCCTATACTGCTAGCAGCTGTTTTTACTGCAGTCAATTACTGGAAGTGGATATATTTCCTATGCAAAACTGTTTAAACAATAAAATGAGCTATGCTACACATCTTAGCGTTGTCTCGTTTTTTGGCTTGTGAATCTTCATTTTTTATTCAAATGAACTTCTGCATTGTTGAGCATTGATTTCTAATTCTGGGAAAACAAATGTCATAATGGCTTAAGGCAGAAGAAATTGTGCTGACAATCTGAAAATACTACAGATCAGTCATTCGCTGTTGTGTACACCTGCTGCCCCGAGGAAAACACCTTTATAGCTGTGAGTATCAGGTATGGCTTTAACATCACTGCTGTCAGAACTTTTTTTTAAAATAATATTTGCACTCAATTTGAAAACACCAGCTGCTCTTAATGTTCTTTACATGTGTGAAATATAAACATTTCATGATTAATGGATCTTTTCTGTAGTTTCTGTTTCAGAGATACAAGGATTTGTTACAAAAGAAGCGATATGTCACACGCAAAAACTTTTTTGCACATTTTTTGGTCATTTGGTTGAGTTCCAGAAACCAGCCTGCTCACTGAGTAAACAAGGAAACCCAGAAGTGACAAAAAATTCACCCTGTCGCGCTGTGATTTTTTTTTTTATTCAGTTGTTTGTTCTTTAGGACTGTGCTGTGAAACAAGAAGAAAGAACCACGGCAGTGTTTTCATGTCCAAGTCGGATTCGCACGTTCAGAGTTCGTTGTAAATACCCACCACTGTGTCGGCGAGATAAGCCTGCAGTGCTGCTGGCTGCACTTGGTGGCATATGACGCCTCTTAATAATCCCATGCTCCGCTCAGGGCTGAGAATAAGTTGATTATATTCAGGCCTCGATGGGTGCCATGTTGGACTAACATGAAAACCAGGGCCCTCCTCAACCCTTATCAATTAGGCCGAAACCAACACCTGGCTGTGGTCGCGGAACGACTTTGCTTTGGCCATAAAACAGAACAATATGGTGCTATGCTGATATAAAATTACCCCAATACATAATGGTTGTCATTATGCCATTTATCAAAATTGGCCAGTTAAGTAAACATCTGGCTTCAATAGGGAGGCGAAAGTCTGTAGGGTTTTGGCTCTTCATGTGTCCTACATATTTTCCAAGAGGGTTTTTTTCTTTCCTGTTTTTTTCTCCACTAAAGCCTCCCATTGGTGATTTGATGAAGTTAAATGCTGCGGATGATGATGCGGGTCGATTATGTTTTTTGTGGGGCAGAAGGAGAGTGAGAGCAGTGTGCCATTGCCTTTGTTTGGGATAGGGATGCTGGAGGCTGGACCCTGTGAGAGAAACAGGAGAGCAGAGCAGTAGAACAGTAGTTCGCACACACACCTAGAAAACAAGGCCCACTTCATGTTCATTTAAACACTAATTATTCAGTCATTAATCTTTCATCGATTATTAATCTGATTTATTTATCAGTGATCAGTGATTTATCAATACTCTGCACCCTGAGAAGCTGTTTGGTCTTAACACCCCATCCCTCCCTAAAACGAAGGACCATTACTCAGTTGTTAATCTTATATATTTAAAATCCGATAAATAGGTTTGTTTGATAACTCCCATGAGAGTGAGAGAGTGAAGTGTGGACCCACCTTTTTATGATGTTAAAGGGGTGTTGTTAAGTGTGACATAAAACATTTTTAAAACAATGACTTTTGTGTGTTATATAATATATAAAAAGGTTCAAAAATGTTTTTTTCATTAATAATAAAAATGAATATCCATGTTTAATGTAGAAATTTTTTTAACCAGTGCTATGCTAATTTTAATTTCTGCCTGGTGCTATTCCAGCACAAGACTGAGGGTTAGATCAGACTAATTTAAATACAGACATTTGAAGCTGTTTGCTAGCGAAGGCAGAATATCGCCAGTTACAGAGAATGAAAAGTGTCAAGAAGTTAAAAAGAGGCTGTGATGTTCAACTGGCAATTCTTCATCTGGCTTCATTTTATAGGCATGGATTTCAGCCATAACAGCTAGAATGTTCAAGCAGTGCTTATGAAACCATACGTCCTCTGAAGCGACGCTATGCTCAGAATGTTCCTGTTCTTGCCATATTTTCAGCTTCGTTCCGCAGTAGTGACCGCTGCAAACTCTGTGTTGTCCTGAAATGTGTCAAAGACCATTAACCATGCAAGTCAGCACACTTTTTTGACTTTGGAAAAGCAGTTATGTACAGCACTTCTCTTGCAAACCGCATTTCTTGCCCATAATCTTTTAATATGGAGGTCATGTGAAAAATAGGGTGGATATTAAATTCAATTGTGTGCAGGCATATGTGTCTGTTTGATACTGGGATGGATTAAAATGTGGGTTTTAGAACCTGACACATAACAATAATTCAAATGTGTAGTTATGAGAGTAACTGAAGTACCTATACAGACCATTCGAAGTTGAAGAATTTAACCTTTCCTAACTGAAAGAGGTGCCAGCTGCCAAATGACAGAGTGAACGATTCTATTAAATCAATCCCTGCCGTCTCGTAGGAAAAACAAACAGCAGAAAAGAGAAGGCAGAAAGACGAGCAGTAGAAAAAGCTAGACTGGCAGCGTTCAGTAGAGTAGTATAATCCCACAGTCAGCATTTATTGGTTTATGTGCTGTTATCATTTCATGCTTATCCATGAAGAACCTCTTTGTGTGGCCCCCCAGTAGACAGGAGCGTGGGATTTTATTACGTCTGTGCATCAGCGGGGTGTGTGTGTACAGAAACAGGTGTTCAGCATTAAAGTGTTTGTGTGTGTATGCAGGGGTGGGGGGGTGACTTTCGGCACAAAGAGAAAACACCACAGCGTTGTCTCTAGAAGTGGCGTGCAGTGAGTTGTAGTGGTGGGGTGGGCTTGTGAGGGGACGGGGAGGGGGACTCCCCTGAATGGTCTCAGGATTAGCTCCCTCACTTTCCCACAGACCCCTCCCTACCCCCACCCCGCAAAACACACACACAGCCGATTTGCATATGCCACAGACAAGGAGGGACGTAACAAACAAACTTGATATTGAGCCCTGACTGCCTATTCAAAGGAACTCACAGACACACTCCCCTGCTACGTTCCGTTCTCATACAACCCCTGCTTCTCACTAACACAAGTAAACATGAATGCTGTCGGCCCTGGGACAGTGTGTGTGTGTTTGTGTCTGTGTGTCTGCAGGGGTGTAATGAGTCTCCTCAGAGGCCAGAACGCAGCACAGATGAAAGCCAGCAGACGTGGACACAGATGGACGTGTGCATCCCCGCAATGATCACAGTCATTAGAGGCTATAGGTAAATGCAGCCAATCTGCTTTCTACCCTGGATGAAACCAAGACATTAAAAATCGCCCCTGCGTCCTTCCATTTCTCTAGAGATGTTCTTGCTTAACTTCAACCCACTGAATGCAAATAGCACACTCGCACTGGGAAATGAAGCCAGGTTGAAGTGCACTGTTACCTGGACCATGTACTAGACCTTCCAAAAAAAATGAAGTGGGGAGAACTGCAAACTCGTTACATTCAGCAACCACCGGCAGAAGAAGAGGAGGACATCAGGGTTTGCTGCAGCAGAAGTCCATCAGAGGTCACCACAGACAAAACTGGGTGTCATGTTTAAGTGCAGCTTTTTTCCATTATGGCATTATGGCACTGATTGCAGTGACAAGAGTGCACCGATGGGCAACAGATTCCAATGCACAAAAATTGTTGTGACATAAGTTTGCATCAGGTAATAGAAGATTCAATAAAGCTTCAGTGAGATAAAAACATTACTCTTAGCAGCTTTAATCAGTTTTAGAAAAACATTACTCTCAGCAGCTTTTATCCAGAGCAATGCATATTAGATTCATTTTTTCATTTTGTTTTTTACCAGGATGTCCTTGTAAATGTAGCCTTAGGCTATCTGCAATAAGCGCTTCAAATTTTGACATTTCGTAGGTGTAACGAGGTACCCATTTTTAGGCAAAATTTAGCTTGCTAATGTTTACTATGTGCTTGCCTAGCTGGCTTTAAATGATGTTCTGTTCTGTTCTTTCTGCTCAGCCAGTTGTTTTGTTTGGTTTAAGATGAGACTATGGCATTCTGTGCTGTACTAAAGACTCAAAGTCTTTATTTATACCTGATACATAAATCAGTCAATGCTAAAAGAAAGAATTTATTCAAATCATAATTAACCCAAAGCTCGTAACATCGAGACCGCAAAATAAAAAGCAAGGCCTGGGGATAGTATGGAAACTGAATTGTATTAAGTGCTTTGTGAGGATGTTATCAGACAGCTACTTAGCGCAGGAGAAAGCATTTCAGCTATGCATGGACTGCCTACCTTGTCAGCATGAGCTGTCAGATAACGACTACAAAAGAGCCAGTATACTGTAATCCAGCTGTCAGGAAAAAGCTCTCGATTGACCACAAACCCCTCTATTGTTACCACTGACGTGCGGGTTTTTATCCTGTGAAAATTACACCCGGATTAAATGCATTAGCAAAACCTTTCCTCAAAAATACTCAATGACTCCCTGCAGACTTCAGGACAGAGCTGCTTAAAGTGCTGACTCATAAACACCAAAGCAGAGAAACATTCATTCACAAGCGCAAAGGTGAATGTTGGCTTTAAATCAATTTTAGCATAGCTCATTAACATATGAGTTCACTAACATAGTTGATGTAATATGTTTAAATTACGTGTACTTATTTGAACAGCAAGAAATATTTATAAAAATGCCTCATTTAATGAGTACTGGCCAAACCACTTCTCAAATCAAACTCGATCATACTGAATCAGTATCGTAAATCATTCATAGCTTTAACATATTGAATAATAAAAATGCATATATCTCTGAACGTAGAGCTCCGGGAAAATAATAAAAGACCACGACAATTTATTTTTACATCAGATTCTCTATGAGTATGTCTGTTAGGTTCCTACACAAACACCTCATTCGGCTTTATGAGGTACTGATTAGGTGATCACCTGAATCACATCATATTTAATGATGAAAAATACAGCTGTAATCAACACTCTCCTCTGGCAATGTGACCAGGTGATCAATTGGATGGCAAAACACTACTAGAAGTTTGTCAAAGGTAATTATTTGAACAAGTGATTTAAGTTCTGTAAACAGTACATCATTTCTCTTATTTTGACTTATTGTTATTTCCTTTAACATTATGCTTTAAAGAAGAAGATCTGGAAATTAGAAGAAATATTGTCAGTTCTTAAAAACTAAGGCGAAGCTGTTCAGTTAAATACTTACACCTATAAAAGATAAAACCTGAGAAACTGAACATGTTTGCAGCTTGCCCCCCCCCCCCCCCCCCCAGCATTATTGAGCGAAATTCATCATGTCATCTCTTAGAATGATTGTTTTCCTGATATCTTTGAGTAATAACTTTTCCCTGCCCTATCGCATCGCAACTACAGGCAATGAATAATAATGTTAACCAATATGATGTTTCACCTCCCACACACTCATGGGAGTGTGTACAGGGGGACAATGCATCACGGTTTCTGATTCACGTTGACTTTATAACATATAGATTTGAACTCACATATCTTATCTATAAGAATGATTTTTTAAAGAACAATATATTATAAGGTCCCTCTGCGATCAAAATGTGGTTTTTCTAAGGTAAAAGAACCCCTTTGACATCTTTATTTATAAGAACATACTAAACCTATTCTACTGTCACTACCTCTTCCCATTTACAAGTGGCTTCTCCTCTGGACAGACTACAGACCTGCTCTTGGACTGCAATCAAAGTGGCCATCTTGGCTTGTATATCACATTCTAAATGGAGCCTGATTGAGTTGAGCATTCTGGCAGGGATGGAGAAAGCAGGCACCTGGGACGTTCAGGTCAGTGACCGCTGCTCATGTTCCTGAGGTGGGAGGTAGGATGATGTCTTAAGTGAGGAGTCGAGGGACATTCATTGGCTTTATGCTTCAGAACAGCAGGGTCTTAGCTATAGGAATACTGAGGCTCAATACATGTTTACTATTTGTGTTCATTGCAAACTAGTTTTATTTCTGTTGATATGCTTTTTACTATCAATGTATGCTTTTTACTATCTATGAATAGCCCCGAAGTGCAAATGCTGACATGTGACATTCACAAAAGGATGTGTTTATTTTGATCAAGATAAAATCCTGTTATTATATAAGGACACAATTTAGCGAGTTATGAAAAGAGCTGAAATGAAACATGGTGATGCTATGCTCCTCACTGTTGGAACCAACTGCCTGCCAATTTCAGATCTGCACCTACTGTAGCTTTAAAATGCGGCTAAAAACGTACTATTCTTTTATACAATTCTTTTAAACATTTGCTCTTCTATTGCAATTTTAGTCTTCTTTTATTAATGTTCATATATTCTTTTATTTCTTCCATTTATTTGATCCTATTTAATTCTTTTTCTATTCCTGTAAAGTACATTAACATAATGTTTGATATAAACAAACTTGACTTGACTTATGCATCATTTGTCAGCCCCCTGCATCATCTGTTAGGTCCCTTTGCCCTATTTGTCAATGGACAGGACCATCAATGAGAAGATATTACATGACTGGTGGATCAGTGCAGCAGTGAACTCTGACACAGTAGCAGTATGTTAGTGTGTGAGTGCTGCACTGAGTGGATCACGCACAACAGAGCTGCTGACATTTTTAAACCCAGCGTCCACTCACTATCCACTGATGTTCACATCAGGGGGGCGCAAGGTTTTGAGTGTGAGATGCACACACTCACATACAGTGCGGGGAGGGATGTGGGTACCCCTGTGTCTGGGGATGGATTCTGACAGGGGTTTTGTGATCTGCTTTTCCTCAGAAGTTAAAATCAGAGTGGCGAGCATATCCTAGATCAGCTCAGTTGATTTCACAGCATTACCTGATCTCGTCTTTATCCTCCTCAGACATGACTAATCCAACTCACAGAGGGATAAGGGGGTCTCAAGTAAATGGATTGAGTCATCAGGGAATTAACACACAATAGTTGCAAGGCGGCAACAGAAAATGGGTCTTGTCATGTTCCAGAAGTGCAGGCCAAGACTTTATTACCCAGCTGCTGCAGTTTTGTTCAGAGTGTCTAGATCAGGGGTGTCCAGCATAGGTTAGTGATTTAGCTGTTCTAATTACACCTGATTCAACTCGCCTGTTCATTGTGAGGTTTACTGGGTGTGATAGGGAAGGAGAACGATCAAACTGTGTGGGATCACAACACCCAAGGACCGGAGATTGCACCCTGATAATTTCCTTCTACAACCCCTGGTCTAGATACTGAACTACAAATATGTTGTCTGAGGCTACAGCTGACAACTAAGGAACTGTACTGATACATCACTGTGTTTATGGTGGTCTTGGGAGCATACACCTGACCCTTCTTTCTCCAAACATCACAAGCTGAATTATTGTCATAGAATTTCATTTTGGTTTCATCTGACCAGAATCCATTGTTCTTTGTGTAACTGATGCTTCTGCATAATATGAAACTAATTGGTCTGACAGGAGTGTCTACGGTATTTACATTTATTTCTTCTGATTTTAATTTCCAGAGCATTGAAACCATGTTTGTATCAAGTCACTTTTTGTGCTGTGTCTTCACGTACAAAAAGATCTGCCCCAGACTGTCTCGAGATTAAACTAAGTGTCTTTCTGTGTTTGTTTCTTTTTGGGGTGTGTGTCTGGAAGTGTGTCTGTTTCAAGTGTGTTTGAAATTCTCATCCATTGACAAACACAGACTTTCTCTTAAAATGTGAGCTGTCCTTTCCCACATCTGAGGCAAGAGTCTGGAAAACGGCTTTTTTTTCTTTAAACCGAGCTGCTCTTCAGGAATTCTTCCCCCGCTTCTTCCACCAGACATTTGTTCTCTCGTCTTGAATACAGCAGTTTGATTATATGCTTTATTAAGTGCCAAAGTGTTTGGGCTAAGTCAAAGCAGATGTCACCACAAAGACTATTATTACTGTGCTTAAGTGCAGAGTGTCTCTACTGGGTGTATCCTGACCTTGGAGTTTTCGGCGGCTCGTTCGGTGGTACACAAAACTGGAGGAAATGTGCAGCATGAGTGCGAAATACAAAACATGCCGGAGCTAAAGATCGTGTGGCGAACTCTTTCAACTGTTACTAAGCTTATAAGTCATACAAGCCACGCAATGCAATAAATGTTACACATCACACTAAATGTCACATCACAAAAAAAAACAATATTACGAGATTCATCAGCATCTAATAAATATATTTATTGTATGTCGATGTATCTCATAATATTGGATTTTTTGTTTACTCAAAAAAGTTCTACTGCCAACCAATATATCTCTTTAACAGTGAGCAATGGTTGCCATACCACATAATAATCTAATTTTGTTACACAAACAGCACAATGAGTTTTAAATCTTGGTGCATTTAAAGTCAAACTTCAACATTGTTCTTGTGTTTTATTATTTTATAAAGGGTTTAAAGGTTGTTAATTAGGTTGTACCCAGTCTACAAATTATTAATTAAAAGTTATAAACAAGCTATAATGATTGTTTGACATTAATGCAAGCGTTGGTGTTTTAATGGTAATAGTGGTAAAACTAATGGTAAAAATAATGGTAAAACCATGACCTGATGAAGCTAGCAGTTTAACATTCTACCTGAGAAAGTGGCAAGATAAGCTAAGTGACTAGGAAGACCTGACATCTTGAACAATAGTAAGCCTGCATCAATGTATGAGAACAGTTATAACTTGGTTATAACAGCTTATTAATGGCTTATAAACTGCCTACAAGCTAAACAACCTGATTATAAATCATTTAGAAGCCCTTTGTAAGGGCAGTCTTATTATAAAGTGTTACCTATTGTTCTAATGATCTGCCCAGTCCAGGCTTTAACATGAGTGGGAGGGGGGTTTAACTGCTGTGGGACGAATACATGGATATAAATACATGTCAGTTTTTCATGCTACATCAATAAATGCAAAGAAATCTGTGATCCCATCAATATAATAGATTATAACTACATGTTATACTACGTGTTAAACATGTATTTCTCTAAAAACTCTGCAGTTCTAATTGAGGCCTGTAAAAAAGCCAGGCAATATGGATTCCCACACTGACATGCTACTCTCTGATAAAGCCTTCACTCTTCCTTCTTCACCCTCCTTGTGTTTTCCCCTCCCGTTCCTTTCCTGGCGAGATTTTTCCTCTGTTTTTGCTGCGCTTGCAGGAATTGCTCCCATGTCATCCGATTCCTCCCTGCTCATCCTGATCTTCTTGCTGGGCTTTGTGCCCACCCTGAATACACTGAAATGGCAAAAGTTGTACTTGTTGTATTTACCACACATTATGCAGGCAAAGTGTTCTAGGTACCATGTACTAATAAAGAACTATCACCCAAACCATAATGAGGTGGTAGCATAAAACAGCCATTAACTTTTAGTTTCTGGCATTGAGTGCTTTGCATGTTTTTTACAGATGCTTAAATTTAAACTCATGGCTGTATTAGACTAAACCCTCATCAAAATCATGATTTTATTACAAGTAGTTTCATTTGACTGTTATAGTGCAGTAATAATTGGCCACTGTTGTTATTTTTAATATGCTGAGCATGGCTTCACAGTACCTACTTAACCTTTGTCCAACTAAACAGTCAGGAAAAATCATCACAATAATGTCTGGTGTGAGATTGTGTCTTTGCCAGAAGCATTTAGCTGCAGTGAAGTGCATCATTTGTCATTGTTTGTTAATTGAACCATTTCAGCTCAAAATTAATTAAAACAAGACCTGCATAGATCATGAAGAGGAAAGGGTGGGGCATAGAAATGAATGGACAGACCCATAACCTACCACACACTCGTTCCCGGAGCACTCTTCCTGTGAGTTGTGCAGCATAACCTAGTTAGTGTGAAACTTTTCAGACTGACTGCACAACCAGTCGCCCCTGCAATGTTCTGTTGTGTTTTGATCTCTTTATAGCAAACATAAAGTACAGTCTTGATACCTGTTCAGGATATCAACATCATCATCCCCCTTAAATGTCACTATGTACTGCTGAAATTCTGGAATGAAATTCCTGTTTTTTACACACTCCTGTATTTTACACACCCTGTTTTTTACACGCTCCTGTATTTTACACACGCATTTATTTTACACACTCCTGTATTTTACACACCCTGTTTTTTTACACACCCCTGTATTTTACACACTCCTGTATTTTACACACGCCTATTTTACACACTCCTGTATTTTACACACTCCTGTTTTTTACACACTCCTGCATTTTACACACTCCTGTATTTTACACACTCCTGTTTTTTACACACTCCTGTTTTTTACACATGCCTGTAATTCACTGTGTTTATATGCAAACATTTTAAACCCATCTAACACTACCCACCAGTCAAATGATATGTCTTGTTAATTTTGTAAGTCAAAATTGAGTACACATTAAATTATGGTGTTCTTCAGTGCTATGGTTAGTTTC